>NQII01005916.1:86553-105628 GCA_002778355.1 Clitarchus hookeri
ATATATAAATATATATATATATATATATATATATATATATATATATAAGTGGTTCCTTTTTCTTGTAACTAATTAATTTGCGTGAGGCAGTATTGCCATTCCCACTGAATTGCCTTCACGACAGGAAATATTATTCATCCCTTTAATTAAGTAGATAAGCCGACTTGCGAACGTGTCATTTATTAAATATTTTAGGCAGAAATTTAAAATACGACCCACCTCCAATATTATTTATAGATTACAAAACACATTTATTTTGTTATTAATGACACACAAAGTTTTCGTATAATTTATTGCATATAGAATGATATCAAGGTCTCCATCTATCTCAACACGAGTGAAGGAAAAGTAAATAAAAGCGCATCTGAAATCGCATCTCTAGATACAGCAATGAATGCCACACAGTGACAGTGATCCCACGTTCATTTGATTGATTGGGAAGTACGCGGCAGTGTCTTACGTCATTTTTCAGTGAACAGTAGAACACTGACTGATATCGCTGATTCGGGTTCAGAGCTATGGTCGGCAGCGACTCGAAGCGGGACGCATTCCTTCGCGTAGATGTCGACCCGAGTCTTCGAATAGCTGTGTCATCCCGGCGGTATAACAAGACGCTAACTCTGGATCAGCCACGAGGCGCCTCTCGAGGACGCGAGAAGGGGACGTCGACCTCGCGTGTCATGCCGCACGAAGCGGCACTCACAATCGAGCGACGCGACGAGCTTCAGCCAATCAGAGCTTCGACGCTGGCGTCGGGCGTCGAACATTGGTTTCTACGCTCGTCGCCAGCGACAGCGAATAAGAAAAATAACAATTGTAAACTTAATTATAAATAAACCAGCGAGAATCTGAGGTAAACAACAAATGAAAATATAAATATAAATGGTTTGCAGAAATACTAATTGGAGTTCAAATTCATATAAATTTTTCCTAAACTAAGGAAAACAAAATTATAATTTTCTCCGATGCCTGAAGAGTTGTTCATATTCTTAAACATTATTTAGAATTGTAGTGCAAAATTTTTTATTAAGAAAATTGTAAATGACAAAAAATTTCACTGCCATTCGTTCGCTTTTAGCATTTCATTGCGAGCTTCTTTGCAGGATAACAGATGACAGCACGGTCTGTGTCACCGGCGGCAACTGACAGCACATCGCTCTATTGTGAAGACGCAAATAACTCTCGTTGCGCGCTACAAGCGTCGGACACGACGCGCCCCATCGCGCTGATCTATTGTGAAAACAGCTGAAAGCAGCGATCTAAGGGCGAGTTTGTCATGGCAACGCCGTCATCCCTGCCCGTATGCCCAGTCGTTAACGAGTGAAAAAGCAGCCTCATAAAGATAGTGGGCATGGCCGTTTACGGAATGGTTTTACCTGAAGTTATTCCACGAGAAAAAAAAATCACACTGAGTAAGAGGTATCGTGTGCCAAAATTTACTTTTTCATACGTCGCCAAACAAACAAAACTTAATCTTTCAAAATGGTTTTTTTTTGCGAAATAAAACTGAGAATTCAGCGGTGATTTAGTTATGTTTTACAAAACTTAAATCTGAGTAGAATGTTTTTTTTGCTTGAAAAATCTTCCTGAAAACCAGATATTGGTTTTATTCCAATTTGCACATACGTTCAAACATGTGCAAAATAACTTTTTGTTATTTTCAATCCACAATAGTTTCAAACTAAAAATAAAGTTTTTTTTCCGATTATTCTATATTATATAAAATGTTAACTGAAGATTAACGATTCCTGTGAGAAAATAACTACCCCTTTTATTTTTGGTATAGCGCACTACGAAAATTTTAGCACGTTGCGGTGGATATGCGTTGTGAGAACGTCTTGCAATGTTTGAATTCAAATAAATAATTTCATGAATTGAAAATGTTTGAAAGAGGCTGTCGATACACACACACACACACACACATATATATATATATGTGTGTGTGTGTCTGTGTGTGTGAGAGTGAGAGAGAGAGAGCGTTTGTACGCACGCGCGCACACATGTGTGAAGTTTCTTCTTACCCACAAGATCTGAAATTAATATAACATAATATACTCATTATAATGATGTTGTGTAAATTATTAACATCCTTTTATCTGCTCCAGTACTATGTATTTGATAAGGAACGAAAACTGAACTAAACTTACAGATACACACATTATTTCGCAGGGATTTTCAGAACGTAAACTCGTCCTCACGAAAATCAGAGGTGTAATTTTTCCACCTCTGCAAAATCTGAAATATATAGAGCTACATCTGCTGAAACAATGCAACAGACTCAGTAGTATGCATGTACATATGTGTTTAATATGGAATGTATGTATTTATTTACAAATTACATTCGTGGGAATGTCGTTACACACAGACAACTACTGGTTTTCACGCAATTTTCCGACGTGTCATTCATATAGATGACCAAATTAATAAGCAACGAATTTCCATTTGAATATTGATTTCAGCTTCTATTCTTCTTTTCCCACGGTGTAAGTATTTCAATTTATATAATGGAATTGATAGGAAAATTATTATTTTTAATAAATAAAAATTGAGTACGACATAAAAAAAATAAAATATATTCATCGCAAATATAACTAGCTGTTAGAAAAGCAACATAACAATTCGTATTGTACGTTGAAAAAAATGTTATGATTTAAAATAATAAAAATGTGCGGTTACTATACACATATGTCTGCTAAATTAGACTTTAGAATTCCTGAAATGCAGAAACGCTTAACACTCTTTAGTTGACAGAGAATCGTAAAACAGTTGTTTATCTAGCGTAAGCCCTAAGGTAAAGAGAATGTTATGGAAGCTACCCGCTTACAAGCATTCTGCATTTTTTACTTCTAGAAAATGGTGGTATATGGTAAAATAACACAAGGTAAGCTTTTTCACTAAATGTAATATGCTCCTCAGTAATTTACTTCCGATACTGGAAATATATTACTGTTCCACATCACAAAATTTAGTACAAAAAAAAAGGTGGTCTCCGTAAAATGACTCGGTCACTACAGAAATTGCCGTAATTTCAGATCTTTTGCTAATCATGCATTTACAAGACACTTGATTTATCGTCTTGAATACTTGCCGCAAAATGGGCAAATACCACAACTTGTTATGTCATCGAGGTTTGCTTGGGCTAATAACATCAGAGCTTTGTTTCAACGAACGCGGGGGAACGGAGACTCACGAAGACGTCGAACATACCTGGGCGATGACGTCGAACATACCTGAGCGATGACGTCGAACATACATGGACGAAAACGTCGAACATACCTGAGCGATGACGTCAAACATACCTGGGCGAAAACATCGAACATACCTGAGCGATGAGGTCGAACATACCTGAGCGAAGACGTCGAACATACCTGAGCGATGGTCTACTAAGGGGCCCGTCTGACTTTGTGCGACCCGCTGGCGAGCTAGGTTGCAGGTTGTTACGCGAGGGTTTGTGCTCGCCCTCACGCCACGTCATTCTCCCCCCTCCTCTTCTCCTCCGCCGCCTTCTGTGGAACATGCGGGCTGCCTGTGACGTCACGAAGAACTACTAGCGGCGTTCAAAGATATTTGTAAATGTTACAGACATTTTTGTGAACGGTGTTTGGAATAAATAAGGGTGCCATTCTTTTTTTCTGAGAGAGGTGACTGAGAGACTCTTATAGGCAGTGTTTACCGAACTAATGTTCCGTTGGGCGGAGAGGTGTTTAGTAACTTATCAATTTACATAGTAGTCAAAGATAAGTAGTCTTATTCTAATGACTATTATATTCATAAAAGAGTCTCAGAAATATTGTGTTTTACTATGTTTTAATACACTCAAATTTTAATATACTTAAATTGTATATGACCATCGTGGTCTCATATTTTATAAAAAGTTTAATTTTTTTATAGTTGTTCTGATACCATGTTTTTTGATACCGATACTGATACCCCTATACCAATGCCGATACTCCGATACCAATACCGATACCCCTATACCAATGCCGATACCCGATACCAATGCCGATACCCGATACCAATGCCGATACCCTGATACCAATGCCGATACCCCGATACCAATGCCGATACTCCGATACCAATGCCGATACCAGTGCCCTTCCGTCTTGCCTGTTTCTAAGCTCGCAGTTTTCAACATATTTTGATGTGCGTCACAATGTGTCAGGTACTTGTTTAAATTTGATGTGGTAGAACATCTTTTATCTTTAAGACCCCCGAGACTTTATTTTACCACACTGGTTGCATTTTGCTTTACTAACGAGTTTCAAGTCTTTATAAAAAGTATTTCCACAAACTAGACATTTTAACGCAGTATGTAAAAATTCATGAGTGCAAAAAAATGTATTTCACGCGTAAAAATACAGGATAAACCAAAAACCATTATAATTATGCTCAGATAGTCAGATGCTCAGTATTTTTTTGCAGAGTCGTGTCCGCTAGCGTCGAGTTTTTAATGAAAACAGATGCAGACTTAATAAGTTTTACCAATAGTCCATACAGAAGGTAGTTGCATATGCAGGCTTTCAACTGTTATCAACTCTGTGTCTTTTTACTTGCTCGTTCGTAATAATGTATTGTTCCTCTGCTTTATTTATGTTGTTATGCGCATGTTATTGCATCTCGCAGTCTTGAAGTTACAACAGTTACAGTCTGCAGTATTTATTTTCAGCAGTAAATTTTTTTTTTAAATTNGCATCTCGCAGTCTTGAAGTTACAACAGTTACAGTCTGCAGTATTTATTTTCAGCAGTAAATTTTTTTTTTAAATTTTTTCAAACAGCTTACAATATGTTTGTTCAAGTATAAAGCATACATTTCAGTTTGGCGTAGTTCAGTTTTTCATGCCAAACGGTAAAAATAATATCAGGCAACAAAAAAAAAAATTTCATGAACACATACGTGCAGAATTAGAGAACACATCGGTGGTTATACAATAGTTCTCAGGGCAGCTGCAAGAGGCNTTCATGAACACATACGTGCAGAATTAGAGAACACATCGGTGGTTATACAATAGTTCTCAGGGCAGCTGCAAGAGGCCAACGTAAATATTCGAAATGGTATCAATTGTAGTTCGCAATATCGCCACCCAGCGCGCAGGGAAGTGAAAATTTTCCACTTGCGTCTATGATATATACATCTATGAACTCCGCCCATTTATTTGTAAACAGATGTAAGTATATCATGAGTAGAGTGATAGAAAATCTGTGATGATCGCCTTTAAATCCAGGTCTTTTTTTTCGTTTAAAATTCCAAAACAGTAGGCCTGATTAATATTGTAAAACGAACCACACCATATAATTTTTGTGACTAAAGAAAGAAATAGCCTGATTTAATCGACTATTACCGATACTAATGTATCGGCCCGATAACATACCCGATACAAATACATTAAAAAAAGGTCTAGTAAAAGCCGATACCGATACTTGGTATCGGTGACGGAACAACTGAATTTTTTTTTTCGTATTATAATTTATGTTGAATTTGTTATAAAGAAGATATATTTTTGGCCTTAAATATAATACGAGTATAGAAAATCTGCGTATTCTAACTTTTACAAAACTTTACGTAAAATATTATCTTATTGTGCTCCCTGACGGGATGCGCTGTTTGACACTGCTGCCAGTGTTTTATAAAGTTCAAAATAATTTCCACTGAAGGAAGGAGATACGGAGTACCTGTCACATCTGTGTGAGGATTTTCCTGGCACAACATGTAATTTACACATTGTCTTGTTTTATTTTCACAACGGAATTCCAGCTGCGAGAAGTCTGCGTTTTTTAGTTACATTTTTAACTATAAAGCAAGATTCAAGTTTTCTCAGCTACTTTAGTAATGTGACTTTATTTCCAGTAATATGATTCCTGGAGATAAATAGTCGTAGTATAAAAAAACCGAATCCGTGAGTAAGAATAAACAGAAAATTGCTTTTGTGGTTTAAAACGAACCTAAAATTAGAGCGGCGATGATAACAATGTAATTATTTTAAGTTTCATTCGCATATTATGTTATGTTGTAACAGGAATCTATGTGACATCTTCCCCACAAAAAACTGATTAATAGGCTTTTAGGTTCTGTAAAGTTAATTTTTTGAATTTTTGTCTGTATGATATTGTTTATGTAACACCTTAGACCATGTTAATAAACTTTTTATGTATTTTTTAATTACTATTTTAAGCCCAAGTTAAGAGTAGAGATTTTTACCTTGCCAGTTGGAATTATTTATATTATTTATTTGTTGTAGTTATGATATTTAGGTGTTTCTTATTAAAATAGTTCGTTGTTTTCTTGTGCATTACGCAAAATCTGTAAATGCTCTAATTTAATATTATTACTACAGTAAATAGAGTCATTAATATTTCCAATAAACGGTTTTGTTCGCTAAGTGTCATGTTCACTCTTTTTAGGACTAAAAATTGGTTTTGCACATCAACTATTAGCTTGAAAATGGCATATTGGAATTTTACCGGTGGAAATTTACCTTGTATAAAATACAAAACCAGGTAGACAGCAGCCATTATGAAGTATATTACTGAAACCTTTCCCAAAAATATGACCAAAGAAACCAGCATATCTGTAAGAAATACAATACGATAGAACACAGGAGAAAAAACACAGCAGAAAAATTTCACGAAGAATGTGAGTTCAGAATAAGTAGATTTAATTGTAATGGTAGATACACACAAACTGAATCACATTGACAGAAATGCCTGTCTACAGTCGATGGAAAAAATGAAGAAAAGAAGAAACAGTCGTCGGCCCCAGAACATGAGCCTTTAACTACCGATTGTCTAAATAACTCACACAGCAATAACAAAGTACGTATAACCTAAAACAAACAACAAATTTTACCACAACATTACAAATTTTTTAACAAGACGCCGTTAAGTAATTATTTTCCAGGCAAGACGTACGTATCGTTAAGTGCTTTCCTAAACATTGATAAATCACATCTACAGACATTCACATGTTCTACATGCGTGCGTGTGTGTATATTTATACTCGCACTGTTAATTTATCATTACTAAGTTGCAATACTAACGGGTACGTATTTTTTACAATACTCCACGTATAGATTTTCTACTGCGAAATTTTAGGAGCCAGAAGATTTTATAATGAATTGCAGGAAGAGCTAAGTCTTCAAACACGTAAATACGTCAGTTTCCGTCGTAATTAGAAGACGGGTTAATAGAAAGGCCTTGAAACAACCTGGATGGATAAACAACCTGCAGGAATACAAAGACAGAATCTCATACATTTGTGGTAAAAACATTTCTTCATTAAGTTAACAGCACAATTACGAATAACTGAGCATCCAGTATGTATAGGATCGCGCAGTCTAGCCCTCAGGGCATTAAAAACGCAAAAATGTTGTATTGTTATGATTTTTATATTTTATTGATATTTATCAAAGGGGATATAGGGGTGTAACAAGTTATTGATAACAGTTATGAAATGAACACTATTTAAAAGAGGTTTATTTAACATTATGGTTAAACAATATTATTTAAATATTATATATAAATGATTGAATATTATCAGGGGGAGCTATACAAATATACTAAAATTTTAAATGATACTATTTTATATATATTTTATAAGCCAAATTCTGATTAAAGCCTAATTGGAGAGTCCCCACCTTGCTCATGATTCCGGAGGCTGATTAAGATGGCGCAAGTCGACGGCCGGACACACCCATCTTCAGTAGTCTTCTCGTTCCAATGGCCGACGACAAAAGACACCGCCCACGGATTACGCTGGCCTATATCGGCTGCGTTGACCCCGTTTACTGGCCGGTGGAGGGGGTTTCAGTGGTTTGCGATTTCATAAATAATTTCAGCGATCATGACTCGTGTCCTGGACAAATAAGTGCAGGTGTGATCAGGCAGGCCGCTCAGCTAAGGGCCTGACCATAACTCGTAACAGTATCCCTTCTAACCACTCGGATCCACTTTCGGTATTAGATTGTTTTAATCCTTACACGTATTAGCTGTCTGCCCATGAAACACAGACGTTAAATATAAGTGTAACTTAAATCTTAACTGGCGCAGTAATGTATAAAATGTCTTGCTCACGTAGACTCATGACATGTAGGCCTAAACGCAGTAAACGTGTAAGTGCTCTCGTATATTGATATTTATCCTCAGCGTAATTATTTTCACGAAAAACATGTGGCCCTATCAATAGTTTCTAGCATAGCAACACAGGCGTTATTGTTTGCTTCGTGAGTGGAGAACTGTTACAGAGTTCCATCAAGTGTTACACCCGCCATATATTTGATCAATCTCCTACCTGCTGGATATTTTTAATAGTGGAAAAAGCCAAATTCCTCCTGCCGCTGTAAATCACTAGAATAAAGTGAGTTCAGAGATTTGGGCGGCTCTTAACAAGCAGGTCGTGAGAACCGATTAGGATGAAATTAGGTGAGAATGGAGCAGCGTCAGAATGAAAGGGCGGGGGGAACGGGAGATCCCATAGAATATTCGCCGACCTGCGGCATCGTCCGGCACTATTCCCACTTGCAAAAATCCGGGAGTGACCCGGCCGGGGATTGAACCTAGCTCGCCTTGGTGGTAGGCAGGTAATATAACCAGTACAAAGCCGTGATCGCTCTCTTACAGAGACGTGTTACGCAAAAGAAGTTCCTATAAGGGTTGCATGAAGATATGACTCTGCCAATCGCCCATACTTTCTCAATAGACATACTCCAACCACCCATGTCTTTCGCTGTGTTTCATGTCGATAAACACACTTGCATTACCTACGGCTGAAAATGGATCAAGTTGCCCGGTGGTTTCAAGTTTTGTCTTTATACTTCTGTTACGAAGCTCTCCTCCCATCAAAAAAAATTTATACGCCAAATAACCTCAGATGTCTAGCTTCAAGATAAGTGAATTACCGAGCCACGTTTCGTAGAGATCTTCGTCTGTATTAAAAATATTTTGTGAAATTTAAAGTGCAACAGAAAATATTGCAGAAATATACTCCATAGTGTACACATTTATGGCAGTAAATAATTCATAGAAATAAAACTGCAGTTCAGAATTTATTATTTTATCAAGCGCGGAAATATTGAAATCATCGTCAACTACGATTCGCGCAAACAAAATGCATTTGCTTAATTCACGTCACATTAACAATTTTTGAAAGTTAAACAACGGTGTGCTAGTAGGCTTATGTATATTCCTTTCATACTTGCGAATTTGACGAAATGATTTAGGCATACAACCTCTTAAACTAAACTACATATGTCAACAATTTGCTAAACTCTATTGATGGATGTAATTCAGTACTTATTTGGTATAATATAGCAAAACGGGAGGAGGATATTCTATGTGATCTGTGGTAATGCCTTTCAAATGAGCGGAACTTACTAGACGCGACCAATAGGCATTTGACGTTACTGAAACCGTGGCATGAAACTAGACATAACGTTAACATGTAGGAGCGTCGATACGTAGACACAGGAGTGTCGTTCAGACTACACGGACCATCGGAAACGTCCGTCACGTTTTATACACGCAGAAAATCTGACTCGGGCAGAAAATCTGACCAGTGTTCGAAACTTTATAGCGCTGCCGGAGGCCAACGATGCTCTGAGTGACTCAGTAATTCAACCGTAATGACGGATTAAAGTAAAGTTTTGTACGTACTCCATAATAACTCAAGTCCATCGCTTACGTCGCGAAGAAAACACTGTGAATATCCGTCCTTTTACAAAAAATTATTTAGCTCATTTTGAAAAGAATTCACAAATGAATTAATAGCAGATTAATTTGGCAATGTGGAACTAATAATATTATTACGCATTCAACCAGATAAAAATTTTATTGCACGAAAGATAACGTTGGAAAGCTTTATAAATAACAGAAGTATTTACAAGTTTGTGGCTTCTGGGCTGTAGCCGCATCACTGCAGTATTTTTTATTTTTTTTTCAAAATAAATACGAAAGTGACGAGACTACAAGATTCTGCGAGCTGAGTAGCATTAAATATTTTGCATCAATGCATCCGCTTAAAATAGCGAATTTTGTACCATATGCACGAAGTTTTGGTGACGTAGATTATTGCAGATTGAATGGTGACGTTATGACGTGTAGAGCAGTCACATTTTGGTGACACGATTTTTTTTAAGGAGGAATCTTTGGCGGCCGTGCTGCCGTGTGGCTATATGGTGTTATATTTTTACACTATAAACTAGGGAGGGTTTACCTAGCTTAATTTAGAAGAAACATACATGACTGGACCGGGATTTTACTAAATTAGTTAAAGAAAATAACATATATAAACGGTTCGCGGTGGAGGTAGAAAACAAGGTGATGAGTCACACAAGCACAATATATGTGCATAGTCTATTCGCGCTTTCTTTGCACTTTTTTAATCAATCTTTGGAAAAATCGCTCTATGTATAAGGAGTTTGGTTGTTTCCTCAATATACTATGCATTACAAGCGTTTCATTCTTATGTTAATAATAACGTAACTAATTTTTTGGTTAAATTTAACTTTTTCATATATTTTGGCTGTAAATTATAATATTTCATTTCTTATTAATACGAATAAACACCAATAGAATATATATGCTTTGGTAATGCCTAGTAAGAAATAGTTCTTATGCAAAATATTATTAGAGTGAGTGCGCCCGAACGCGGTGCGTTTTCCTTTTGGTGTAATTTTTTAGATGTGTTTAGGCTTTGTTAGCACGAGGCGGAAGAATATCCTGGGAGTAGAACTTTAGTATGGCTTCAGGAAAGTAGGAAGTAGCCAAGAATGGACTACACCCTGTATTTATCATTGCGGTAGGCTCAATGCTACGATGGGAAGCGGCGGGCGACACGCCTTATTGTCATATTGAGGGTTGTTCTCTTCGACGTGGGTCCACAGACAGACCCCGTTCAAAGTGTTGCCAAGTCTTATATAGTTTGTTAGTGGCGTAATTGTCTCGAATACTGTGCCACCGGGAGGGAAAATCAATTGGTGCTTCGCGGCTATACTGACTATATTGTTGCAATTTGTTCAGGATTATTCCCCTGGCATGAATACCAACTAGTTGCTGCAGTCTGCTTTGCTTATCCGCATTCAGTGATTCATAACTGTGGACCCAGAGTAGACGATCTGGGTCGATCCCCCAGTATAACTGGACAATTTCTAAGAACCTTATCTATTTACATGTATTTAGGAGTCCAACATATTGGGGTTACATTGATTTTAGCGTGCGTTATTTACCATTGCACGTTAAATCCTAACTTTTTCTTCTGATTTGAAAGCGAGTGAGTGGGTGAACAAAGATATTTGGGCGGCTCGTAACATCGAGGTCTTTAGAGCCGATGAGAGTGAAGCGAGGCTAGTATGGAGCAGCGCCGGAATGCAAGGGCGGGGGGGACGGAAGATCCCCGAGGAAACTCGCCGAGCAGCGGCATCGTCCGGCACGATTCCCACTTGCGAAAATCCCCGAGGTGACCCCACCGGGAATCGAACCCTGTTCACCTTGGCAGGAGGCGAGTAATCTAACCACTACACCACCGCTGCCCATTCTGCTTTGAAAGAAATACATGACGATGTTTGGTATTACGAGAAAATGTATAAATATGTAGATAAAGTGTCAGTTAATATGCATACAAAACATCGTCAACACTATGACATTAGAGAATTTTGAAACATTCGTAAAATAACAGTACACTTGGTTTATTAGTTATTAACTTTTTGTAGATTTGGCATATATTGTATTTATATTACTTATTGAATGGCAGTTTTGTGAAGCTTTCACATAAATGTAACTAATTTCTTTCCTTTAGCCAGATTAAAGTACCGCCGAAATATTTTAGTACAAGGGCATATTGATTCATCTTTAAAGTTTAATCCTACATATGTAGCACTTTGAAAAATTTATATTGAGTAACGACATTTTATCGACCTCCAAACCAGCCACCCTCTTATGCCTACACGAATTCCTCTTGCCTAGATGTTCAGAATAGTGGACAAGGAGAGGAAGGATCGACGCACAAAAACGCGTTGCGTAAGATTTCAGCGTTGTGACTTATAGATGACGCTATCTCGAGGTAATCCTTGCCCGGTATGTAAAAAATTGTGTCGAGAGGGTCAACGATAGGCGATAGACCAAGCATCACAATTCCTGGTCAGTGAGTTGAGAACGTTAAAGTCTCACAGTAGGTTTACATCAACCGTCAGCAGAATATTCAGTTTTGGAAACTCGACTATCGAAAGCGAGGTGTTGCTTAAATATTTACAGTAGAATAAAAAACTTGGTTCAAGGAAATTTGTGTTGCGTTTGCTTGTACTCGTATTTGCTTGGAATAGTTGCAGGTAGTTTAAGTATCAATAAAATATTTGTTTGTGCAAGTTTTGACTAAAATCGAATATAATTTTTCAAGAAAACAAATTAAACAGCTTATAAAAGTAATACACATTCCTTTGTTAGTTTAATATAAATTTTGTATTTTTTGAATGTTAACAGTGCCAAGTAACTTTCGTAAATTTTGTTGTACGTAATATAAATAAACAATTTTAACGAAATAGTTTACATGAAAATCAATCAATCTCGCCTTCGTATGTGTGTTACAACTGTTTACATTAGCGCTTTGCGAGGAAAATTTAAACTGAAACCTCAGGTTAATCGTTTATACCAAGCACACAACGCGACACTCCATAACAAACTTTAGTTACATACACAGGTTTTGAAGAGCAACGGAACTCCCATTTTGCGTTGCTTACAATGCACACAATCTTAAGTTTCTGAAACACTCAGGTTACCGAAACTTAACACTGAGGTGACGGTATAAACGTGAACTTAGCAAGTGAGCGAGTTGAGAACCGAAATAAGCAGAGTTATAGATTGGAGGCTTTGTTTAAAAATGCGCCGAGAGACAGAGGCATTGTAGCATGGAGCATGCGTGAGTGTACATCGATGTACAACAGGTGCATCGTGGTTGCAGAACCAAGGATCTGCGCGTGTAATTAGATTATGACGAGTCTCATGAACACAATGTAAACTCTGTTAACTGAAATCTGCCCATAGTAAACTGCAGATTTGTGTAGTACTTTAAGTGAAACAAAATAACATCAATCTCTTTAGTAGAGGACCTCCAATACATAATGTCTAATTTACCTACCGATAAGATTGTTTTCTTTATTGGTTTCTGTGACAATGATAATGACTAGTAGATGTATTGTGATTTCTCTTGTAGTTTCTTTCAGTGCAGCAATGAAAGTTATATATTGTGAAAAAAGTTACACATAATTTACAATTAGATTTTTAAATAAATAAGAAGTTTTNTCTGCGCGTGTAATTAGATTATGACGAGTCTCATGAACACAATGTAAACTCTGTTAACTGAAATCTGCCCATAGTACACTGCAGATTTGTGTAGTACTTTAAGTGAAACAAAATAACATCAATCTCTCTAGTAGAGGACCTCCAATACATAATGTCTAATTTACCTACCGATAATATTGTTTTCTTTATTGCTTTCTGTGACAATGATAGTGACTAGTAGATGTATTGTGATTTCTCTTGTAGTTTCTTTCAGTGCAGCAATGAAAGTTATATATTGTGAAAAAAGTTACACATAATTTACAATTAGATTTTTAAATAAATAAGAAGTTATGATTTGACTTAGAACTCTAATTAAATATAAGACTTCCGTCCCCTCACCAACCGGAGATTTGCAACAATTTTTAATTCTAAAACCTCCTTCATCTTGTAAAATGTTCTCCTTAAAATATTTGAACAACAAGTCTGAAGACTAAATAAGGCCATGAATCGTTCCATCAATTGGAGTTGATAAAATAACGTTGATTATGTTTGACAGAAATAGCCTGATTTTTATTTGAATATATTCTTAAAAGAAGGGCAAGCTTACTTCACTGAGTTACAATGCAGCGTATTAAACAAAGGCATTCTTGCAGATATTTGCAGTGCAATAATATTTATTGACTTTGAATATTGCTATTGTTATTTAATGTGCAATGATAATATTTCTCATGTACACAGTTCAGATTGGCTGATCTCNTGACAGAAATAGCCTGATTTTTATTTTAATATATTCTTAAAAGAAGGGCAAGCTTACTTCACTGAGTTACAATGCACCGTATTAAACAAAGGAATTCTTGCAGATATTTGCAGTGCAATAATATTTATTGACTTTGAATATTGCTATTGTTATTTAATGTGCAATGATAATATTTCTCATGTACACAGTTCAGATTGGCTGATCACGTCAAATACGAAAAAAAATATTATATCTGATCCAATATACAAAATGTTTACTGGAAACTGGAGCTATTTTCGTTTTGCATACAAAAATTGGTAGTAACGACTTTTTGGTAGCGCCATAAGATTCCCAATTTCTTTGAGCAACTTTGCTTGAAGTAGTCTGAAGTAAAAAATTTAGTTTGGCAGAGAGGGTTCAAACACGTAAGCCTATTTTTATTTTCCCGCATTCTCATATTTTCAACGTATTTGCAGTGTTATAACCACTTGCGCGTAATTTTTACTAGCATTTGATAATCAAACGTATAGATATGACAGCCATGGACAGCCTTGCTGTGGCAGGAAACATCACTCAATTTTTACAGTATCAAAGAAAGCTTTGTGCAGCCTGGGCATTGTTTGTGCCTGAAAAAAAAAATAAGCTACATGTTATACAGACATAATTCCGCATTCAAACGTACAGAAATCTAGTTTTCTTTTTTATTATTGAAGACCGATTAGCCGGAGATAAAAATATTTATCGGTAAAAATGTTTGCTATTGTACGAAAATCATGAAAATTATAAATTTTTGTTTGTTCTTTCTTGCATAATTTAAAATCCATCGGTAGGATTGAACTATTTACTAAATAAATATTTTCTTTGTTTTTAATAAAATATAAGAGCAATGCATTTTACACCTTGCTCACTATTTTATAGACTGCTTTCCCTGGAAAGATTATTTTATTTGATTGTGCAGTTGAATGTATGTATTTAACACTGCACCAAGTATTTTAACTACTTTTCAATATACGATCTCTGTACAATTATTACCTCGTCTTCAGGTTTCCGAATTTTATACTTTCTATCTTTATTAAATATTACTTATTGAAGTTTTTTATGCGTGGCTTTGATATCAGACCTCTTGTATANGAAACATCACTCAATTTTTACAGTATCAAAGAAAGCTTTGTGCAGCCTGGGCATTGTTTGTGCCTGAAAAAAAAATAAGCTACATGTTATACAGACATAATTCCGCATTCAAACGTACAGAAATCTAGTTTTCTTTTTTTTTATTGAAGACCGATTAGCCGGAGATAAAAATATTTATCGTTAAAAATGTTTGCTATTGTACGAAAATCATGAAAATTATAAATTTTTGTTTGTTCTTTCTTGCATAATTTAAAATCCATCGGTAGGATTGAACTATTTACTAAATAAATATTTTCTTTGTTTTTAATAAAATATAAGAGCAATGCATTTTACACCTTGCTCACTATTTTATAGACTGCTTTCCCTGGAAAGAGTATTTTATTTGATTGTGCAGTTGAATGTATGTATTTAACACTGCACCAAGTATTTTAACTACTTTTCAATATACGATCTCTGTACAATTATTACCTCGTCTTCAGGTTTCCGAATGTTATACTTTCTATCTTTATTAAATATTACTTATTGAAGTTTTTTATGCGTGGCTTTGATATCAGACCTCTTGTATANTTATACTTTCTATCTTTATTAAATATTACTTATTGAAGTTTTTTATGCGTGGCTTTGATATCAGACCTCTTGTATATTCTTATTGCGTTTTGTTATTCCTGCGGTAGTTAACGTGCGACAAGCAGCCATTAACCACACGTGGCTAATAATTATTCGTGCCCACTCTCCGTGTACGGGTAATTTTGCACCTGCTGTGTTCGTAATGTTGGTAGCAATACGTGGCTTGCATGTTCTTATAATCAGGAAAGGTGTCTGCACGTGAACGTATCTGAGAATCATTTTTGTTTTCAACAAGATTGCCGAAATACACAAACGTATAGATCATATATACTTACTATTATACTATCTTCGTTAAATCTATCACGGTGTAATGAATTGAGTGATCTTATACTGGTATCTCTCTAATAAATACGTTTTTTCATTCGAACGGCATCAAAATGTTGATATTAAGAAATTTCTGACAAGGTAAGGCATAAAAAAATTGAGTCAATTTCCATAGTTACTAGTTACACGTTAATCTACGGATAATTTTAACTTAATTAACATGTGTAATTAAAACTATACATTACTCCTTTATACATGAAGTAAATGTGTATTCGTTTTAATTGTTATTTCCTTTAAAATTATAACCTTATTAATGAACTGAACTTGCTGTGTGCATTTGGGCGTGAATATTCATTGAGCAACAGTGATACTACACAGTATACTTCTATCAAATTTCTTATTAACAGCTGAGGAAAATTTCTGACTGACAAATTTAATTTTGCTGAATATGGGATGACAATTACCATAATTAAACTTAGGCATTAAGAGATATAGCCTTAAATGTGGAAATAGTAATGTTACGGTTTTTCTTGTCTTTGTGTATATTTTTTAAATTTGTAATCCTACAAGGTTGTGAAGTAATTGTGTTTTAATTACTATCTTATAAAAAATCTGTATATTTTTCTTATCGCTGTATTTAAGTTGTGTTTTATTTTAGTTTTTTTCCCCCAGGGGCATAATATTTGATAAACTAAAGCTGTCAATAAAGCATTTATACAGATAATTTAAATAAGCTGCGGGAACCGTTAATTTTTAATATACGTTGACGAGTCCAAATAGGGCTTATAGAGACGAGCGAGTTCTGGTTTTTACATTGTTTTTCTCTGCTCCGTGCCAGGAAATATTAGAACTCACACACAAATTAACATCCATCTGAAACACGCCTTTAATAAATTTGTTTACAGGAAAAAAGAAATTGATAACTACTCTTTTTACACGTTGTACGAAAATATTCGAAATATTATGTGGGTATTTTGCCCGAAAGTTTATTTGCATCTCATAAATTCCCTAACAGTAGTTGAATACAGAGCTAAAAATTTCGGATATGTATTAGGAAAACGTCAAACACGAGTTTAAAATGTTAAGAACAATATAAGTCGTATTATTGTTGGTGTATTCTTATAAAGACGAATGTCCAGTTTGTCATTATCATATTGTGTTCACGAAAGCAGTTAAGTAAGCTCTGAATAAATCATGGAATACACATACATTCGTATATGCTTCTGTTAAGGATTAAATATAAATGCTCATAATACGTACAGGTCTTGCCACATATTATAACGCAGATCCTGGAAGAGTACTCTAATCATTCTATCTCGCAAATTTTAGTAACAAATTTTAGACTTATCCAATTGAAGAAAACATGAAAATATCTGTTATAAAAACAGCAGTTCGTAAAACAGGACATATATAAAAAACATTCTGTGGCAAAACATTTGGTGCTTTTTCGAAGCTACGAAACGCGGAATACAAAATAAACATACAACATGTTCAGTTTTTTATAACCTAGCACTTTCATGCCAAGTGAAGATAATCGTGAACGCGTTGCACCGGAAGCTGACATTATCCCGGCACTGTACACTGCGAGGCTCAGTGGTCAGTAGACTACCTTGCGGGTAGCAAATTCGTCAACCGCTCTACTAAGCTAGGTTGTGCTAAGTTCATATCACTTATCACCTACACACATTTATTAGGTACTAGTGAACCGGCCCGGCTTCACCCGGTAACAATTTAGTTTTTACAGCGATACTTCGAAAGACAAAAATGGTTACTGTGGGTCATCCTTAAAAGATAANCAATTTAGTTTTTACAGCGATACTTCGAAAGACAAAAATGGTTACTGTGGGTCATCCTTAAAAGATAAACATATGTGATGGACTTTTATGTAGACCTTTTTGAGAGCTAAAATTCTGTAGTACATTAATTTTATGTATTTCTTTTGGTTTAGTCAGTGCGCGCCATGTAAGCGCCCTAAGAGGGGTTTTTTTACAACTTGCCTAAAAACGGTTTGACATTTCTCTACTATCCTTACATTAAATATAAAGGTATTATACAAAAAAACCTTCCTCAAAAAATTCCCTAAATGAAGTTGAAAACTGCATCAAAATCCATTAAGTAGTTTAGACTTACTAAGCGAATACACAGACTGACGCGGATAAGCGATTTTGTTTTATACTACTTAGAGATTTTCCATTAGTTCAGAAGGTATTTTATCAGATTAGCGACTCATGGCTTAGCTCGTAGCATGAAATAAAAATATTGCAATAAAAGAGTAATCAAATGTTACCTAATACGATGAAATAAAATTATTACCAGATATCACAATAAACCTTTGAAAAACACTATATATTTAATAGGAAGAGATAACAAAGCAAGTTATTCACCAGTTTAACTATAGCACGGATCCAAAATTCAAATTTGCAACACTATATATGAAAGCGTTATTTTCTTCTCGTTCGTAAATTCTCAAATATCCACACTTACTCACCGTTTTGCTTCTAAGGCCACGGTACTATTTTAAAAATGTTATTTAAAACTGTTGCATTTTCTAAATTATACGATTATTTTCAACAATGGCCAGATGTATTCCGCGAAGAAAAGAATCCTGCAGAAATGTTTGTTGCAACACGTCGACGCGTGATTCTCCTCCGCTTCTTCACAGGAAAAAAAAAATGTCTACGTTTGCAGAGACGGACGGGAGATTTGAAGGTGCACGAGGCGTTATGCGTTATTGTCGTGCGCCAAGAATGGAACTGTCTCCCTCGCCCCGAGACGACGCGAAGTCTAGAGCCGGGCGGGTCCTTCCACAGGACGGATGTGTTTCAGGGATTGTATTCAGTTACATTCCTCGCCGCGCCTTGTATCCCTCAACCCGCTTCACAGGTCCCCGGGCCACTTCATCCCACTTGATTCGCTGCCGCCATCTCCGGAGACGTGTTCCGCATTCCCGCGTGTTTGAATATTTCCCCCTCTCCCCCCTTCCCAAGCTCGCATTTACATCTGTCGGTTCGCTCTCTTTTGTGTATCCGGAATTTCGCTGAAGAATGCGGTAG
>NQII01005916.1:105770-139548 GCA_002778355.1 Clitarchus hookeri
CTCTTCCCGACTACGACAATCTATTGAGTAGCGTACCGAAGTCTTCGGAGAAATGTTTGGCATATACGGACAATCCTTTTTTTCCCCTCTTCACAGCGATTTTAGATTTAGGCTAACAGGAATCCTCCATATTTCTTCCTTTTTGCATCGAACGATGGGTTATAGCTGGATTTTACTTTACTTTTTATATACGCCGTGTTTGCTGTACAGTGTAAAAGTAGAACCTTACAACTTTTCTTAAAGGTTTTTTAGTTGTTGCATTGAAGTTATAAAAGTAAATAAAATACGTAAAAAATCGAATGAGGGTACAGTCCGTGCTGCAATGCTGGGCAACAATATTTTTTTTATTTACTATAATTGTAATACCACGGTACCAGTTCCCAAGGCCCGTCGGTATTTGTTTCTACGTTTGATACATAAAATTATAGATAACTATCCGGTTCGAGGACTTTAAATTATAAATAATTTTTTCCAATAATAAAGGATTGCTTATAGATGTATACTTACCGCATTGCTATCCTTTGCACTCAAGCTCATTTTTTTTCTTGGTTCCTCAAAGTGTATAAATGTATTTATTAAATTAGCCTTTATTATTAAAAAAAATACAGGTACAGGACACGCGTTCCTTAACAAATAAAATGTTTGAAACATATTTTTTAATAAAAACGAAAAACACAAACATATACTGTAAAAATTATTTTAGGTAAAATTGGTTTACATGTAAAATATACTAATTACCTGTACATGTAAGGTAAAATTACCTCTTTAATGTAGGGTAAATTTACATAAAAAGTAAATTACTATTCCCTAATCGTACGGAAAAGTACGAGACAAATGTGTGGGAAAATCTCATACAACTAAGGGTATAAGATAAAGTTATATTTAAAACAAACGGGTGTGTAAGTATTAATAATTTCATCATTACTCAGACCTCTAGTAACTGAAATCACAATTATACAATCTTAAATACTTGCCGATGTGTGGGAGCGTGCAAACAATAGTATTTCATCTAAGAAAACCGTTGCACTATTCATTACACCACGGCGACAATTTTGCAGTGTCAGTGATTATTGGTGCACTTAACTATTCCAAACTTAAAATAAAAAAGTTGATTTCAGTTATCTACAAATTTTTAACTGAAATAACTTTATAAGTTTTCACTTAAATATATTTGTATTAGCTTCAACATTTCCTCTATTCTAAGAACAACTTGACAAATGATTTATTCCTGCACCTGGTTATAATAATTATTCTGTGTAACAGATTGCTCAGTTTTTTTAATGCGGTACAAAGCAAAGTTTGTGTGGAATTTCTTTAGTGGCTTTGTCAGTTCTTTGAAGTCAATACCTTACCAAGTATTTTAATAATTTTCGTGATATAAAAATTACGCGAGCAAAAGATAACGGCGTATATTGAGTTTTCTACACGGGAACAAAAAGCTGTGTGTTTTCCACAGTCTCATACAAATTTTCTTATTCCCATTTTTTTTTTTTAGAACTTTTTTATTTGTAAGTTTTGTTAATATTGTAATTTACAGCCTTTCTCTACCGTAAGATTAGTTTTTATTGTTTTGTATTATGCCTTTCCAAACGAATATACGTCCTACAAGCTGTCCAACCTGGAGCACCATTTTGTTTCTTCCTCCCGTACAACTGTCGCGTCAATGCTTAGGATATGCACACGTTGTAAGGTATTTTCCCATACATGTATGGGATTTTCCTCTGCCATGTAAGTGAATTTTCCTCCAGAGTGCGGTAATTCTATCGTACATGTAAAGAAAAAAATGTCACCCGAACTTTTTAGCGTATATTACCTCTACAATTGACAGGGAATTTTTCCAATTATTTTTGCATTGTAGTTTTCGTCAAAGTCGGACTTTACAATATATACATTGGATGGCATTTATGTAAAAAGAGTCAAGTAACATGCATGTGCATGTTTCTTGGTTATATCATTTAAAAGCCATGCAATTGTTTTCAATAAATTTTTAAGAATTTCAGTTGTAATGATTTCTGAAAAACAGCTACGATCCAAAACATGGTTTAGCAGGAGAAGAAAAACAAACTATCGCGGATGCTACTGATATAATGTAATATAATGTCCAAAATGTTGTATGTGCAATGCCTTGGTAATGGTAAAAACCAATAAAACCACCATAATACATTGCTATGATGTTAGTATATTATATTGTTTAATTTAATTGTTTTGTCGATGTAAGTTTTTATTTACAAATTTAGTTAATTATTATGTGGTAGAATAAATGTGTACAACATGTAACACATTTATTTGGTATTTTGCATTATATTAGTAGTTGTTTTATTGGAGTAGTGCCACATGGCTTGGCTCGCTGAAGAAAAAAAAAATTTGCAGCAAAAAAGTAATCATATGTTAAACAGAACTGCTAATTAAATTTATTACCAGACATCACAAGTAAGCTTTGGACAATACTTAATATTAAATGTTATTTAGATCTGTTTTGCTTAGTATTCAGTTGGAATGTCTTTTGTTTTTTACCTATTTGACACAAAAATGTAAGAATGAAATAATATTTACTTGCCAGTGTGTTTGCTGATTCTGCATTCAAGAAACTATGCACAGAAATATTTGTGCATAAAGTAAATCTTCTATAATATTTACTAAATCTTCTACAAAATTTACTGTTTCCACATCTACTATTGCTATCACTGCCAATATGTTTGTTCTCAAAAGATTCAAGTACAGCAGACAAGTAAAGTTAGTGATTCTTGGTTAATGGAATTTTGCTGGCTATTGAATACATCTCATGATAACAAGTTTCGTCGGTGATTGTGAAGTTTACGGATCAGTGAGCTGCTATGTACTTGGGAGTTTCTGTGTGTTCTAGTAAACAGAGTTTATCCTTAGGGCCCGTATATGTGCGCCTAATTTTGATGTGCGAATAATATTTTCAGACTTTCAACATACGTATACATTTCACCTTCATTTGCTAAAAAAATTTTGTTGAATTATACGGTATGAGTTATGAAATTTTTGCACATTAAATATATACTATGTAAAAATTCTCACGATTTTCTCGTGCTGAGTTCATAGTGTTGTTCCAGTTACTTATGACCTCCGCAGGATGTTTTCTCTTCTTCACCTCAACCAAAAGTAAGTCTTGATTTTTCGGTAAATATGAGTGTCCTTTCATGAGGAATACATGGGTTTCCTTCTTCATATATTTTATCCAGTGAAGCAATATGTAGATAAATATAACTGTGTTGTTATTTTTGTTTTGTCCAGGGCAATCATTTGATATCCTGTTCGTGCTGTACTTCACAAGAGCAGTGATTATGACAGAATTTTCCTTATAATTCCTCTTAGCACATTATGCAGTTTCATAATTAATTTATTTATTCCTATACCATTACTACTACAGAAATTTTGCCACAAATGACGTGCATAGAACACATAACTTGTCCATATGTGTGGCAGCAGAAGAATTTACATGATACACTGTAAAAAATTTGTAATTTTACTATAATTTTACAAATGCTTGTAACAGTACAAAGATTTCTCTGGTAAAAATACTCGTTTGTAAAACTACAAAGTCCGTGTTTGTAATATACCTTAAGAAATGCTTGTACTATACTGACCCGTATCCTCGAGCTTCAGCAAAATGACGGACACTCAACTACGTAAAACCGTATATAGCTGTTTGTGAAAAAAAATTATGGGTAATATAAAGTGTTTTTGTGTGCAAAAAAAATTATTGCAATTTTAAATAACAAAAAAACACTTAAAACAACTCGAATAATCATAAGANTGTGAAAAAAAATTATGGGTAATATAAAGTGTTTTTGTGTGCAAAAAAAATTATTGCAATTTTAAATAACAAAAAACACTTAAAACAACTCGAATAATCATAAGAAAACGACAATTTCAATAAAACGTGACCGTGTTACTCATTAACTCTTAATGTTTCCGAGCTACACAGAATAATAAAGGGCTCTCAAGACCTCGTTTTTAAGAGCCGGGTTCAGATATCTCAACTTAATAACAGAACTGTTAAAATAAAACAAAAATTATTATTCTTTTGAATCAAATTACTTTGTTAAATATTTTGCAGTTTCTTGCAGCTATTTTTACTATACAAATAAGTGTAATACTCGTAAGTCACGTTGGTCTTGCGGTTAAGGGTGCGGGTTCTAGTCCCCATGCTAGCAAAGTGTTTATTTTGAAATGTTTTTCTATAGTTATTCTTTGTTATTATTTCACTACATTTGTTTTCTAGAAGAAAAAACAATGTTATTTACACTCCTCAATAAAGTAAGTTTTAATACAAGGATATAATTTGTAATATTACAAATACATGTTGTGCAGATTTTACAAGGCAACTGTTTGTAGTTTTACAAAGGATTTTCTTGGCAACTGGGTTTCCATAAAATGTTCTTATAAAAGTACGAAAACATTTTTATAGTTTACCAATATGTGCATATTCCATAGAGACCTTTAACATACGCAGATATTTCACATTCATAAATCTTGTTTGGACACTTAAGATCAAAAACTTCTGTATCTGCATAGTGAAACTGCTTTCTGGGTGTACTTCATCTTGTAGATATAGTAGGTTGCTCTATTAATATTCTGTTGTAAGGAATCACATATCGACTATATGTCACTACATGGGAATCCTTAATTGATGGTAAATCCCAGTTTTAACGTTCACCAATACGTTCCAATACTGTATGATGTTTTATGTCCATAATTGTTGTTTTTTCTTCTCTGATCTTAAGGGGCAGATCTTGACCGAGGTTTTTCTGAATTGTTCGAAATTTTTTTGTAGTTTCGTCATTAGAAAAATTTTGGCCAACATTTATTCTGTTGAAGAAATATATTTAATGGGTGGAAGGTTTGTACAAATCGTTAAAAGAAATGCAGAATTTTCTACCATCCTGTTCTTTATATAACCTCTGAAGTGTTTCTTATGCTGCACTAAACTGGGATAAGCGAATTTAATCAGTTAGAGAACACCTACAAATTTAGATGATTTGTTATATTCTCACTGCCAGACGAGTGGTATCCACCGACAATCAGTTAGGTGTCCAGGTGGTGAAGCCGTTTACACGTTGGCCTTCCCGGTACGTCTTAAGAAAGTAATAATTTTGTTGAGCTGCGTTTTGTGGCGACAGAAAAACACGGTGGCCTAAGCAAGAGATTGCGAGAGTGCAAGCTCGTATACGAGTAGTCCCGCAACATATACGAGATCGTTGTCGTAAGCTCCGACCACCCGCTGCTCGTGCACGTTTTCCTTGTACGAGGAGAGCGGCGTGCGATAGAAGAAGAGATTCTCTTTTGTCATTTTGGAATGCTAGAAACTAGCTGGGGAATATTTCTCGTGCACATAAGCCAATTACAGTTCACGCTCCAAGTGCCTTCTGATATATCTTTACCTTGTAATATGGGCTTTGTTGTCAAACGCAGCGGTTGAAATGAATAAAATGACAAACGAGCAGGAATTTATTCTTATCGAATTCATGGAAAATAAATATGAAAATAACCGAATTCAGTGAATACGTTGTTACTACAGGAAATGTATTTTGCCTGTATAAACCCTTAAAGTAAAATCATGTGGAACAATTAGCAGCCTCTCAACATGTTAAGAAATTATTGGAGGATCAAAACAGATAATTATAAATAATTTCCTGATATAAGGCTAGTAGTTAAAAACAAAATACCCTAATCTCTTTCTAGTTTATCGGTATGAATGCTAGAAGCAGGTTTATACCGTTACATTACATTAAGTATTTTTATGTAAAGTATGTGTTCAAATAAAATTACATAATAATTTCGCAGAGTTTTTCATTTAGGCTGTAAATGTTCTTTAGTTGCCAAGCAACATAACATGCAATACAGTTAGATTTTAAAATGTATAACTATTGTGAGTTTTCTACTATATACGTATATGTGAATGGTTTATATGCATTCTCAGGCAAAAGGAAACTTGGCCAATCAAAATAATGGATGTGTATTATTTTACCAGAGAAACGATGGAAAAAATTATTCTTTTCAGATAGATTCGTTATTTTATTTGTGTAAGTATGTCATTATTTTTTCTTTTAAGATATCAATTATTACAATATGAATTAAATGATATGCAACAAACGATATTAAAAGAAAAAATTTTCCGTGAGTTTTCGAACACGCGAAATGTAAAAAACAATGCATTTGCGCTAATCACTGAGTTAATACCACAATAATACTAAAGTTATAGCAATTGAATATTTGAACTTAACGCAATTGAAGTTTTAATTTTACACGTGTAACGATATATTATATGTCAAGTGCTTCGCACTGTAATCTCGCTGCCCTTTATGCATAGTTATCATTCTATTTTTTTTTAATTTCGCAGCAATTTTTTGTTCATTTAGCGGAAGCGCCAGATCAGTATCCGTCATGTTGTTTGTTTAAACACGCCTCTCGTATATAAATAGCCTACTTGCACGAAATAAAGTGACATTCGTAATGGTGTTTTTATATGTTTATAAATAAAAATGTATGTATCTTTTGTTTGACTACTTTAGTAACTAACAGTTTTTAACTGTTGATTTTGGTACAACCAAAACTTGGTCCACCAGAAAGAACTGATAACTTCTGGTACCAAAACGAGGAGATTATCTTTTTAATATATAGTGTTAAAAGTTTAACTGCTGCAGAATATTCTTAATTATATTAGTGATTAACGTGACTACATAAAGCGCATTTAAAAATAATGATAACACGAGAAAATACTACCTGAAAATTAAATTTCCATCAATCACGTAACAGAACTTTGAACAAATGCGATCTACCACAGCAGTGCTTACAAAAAGTATTTTCTTTTCCAACAAAATAAAACACAAAAACCACCCCACGTAGTCACTTTTATATACGCCATAAAAGAAGAAATTATATCAACAGATAAATGTTTACCCAGAACTAATTCATGTTGAACACAGTACATGTTATTATGATATGTAGTGTATTTCCTCGGATATATTTAATACTCGTTTTAAAATCTACTAACATATTTTGCAACATTTTCTGAAATTTAGTATTGTTTTGCATTCGCGGGAGCACATTAAGATCAAACATTTACATTAATCTTGAAACTTTGTTAGGTGTAGTCGGTTTTCACTACGCGATGCTTGTTTTGCCGTGTCATTAATTAGAAGTAATTTATAATTTGAATGAAACCGTTGGTACACTATATATATCACTTGAGACGACATGGTTTGTCAACTCACTGTTAAAGTAGTTAACGTTGGCATAACATTATGGTAACGCTGTTGTTACATTACCACTGTTTTGTGGACGGAAATTTAATTATCTCTTGTAATCAAGGGTTGATTGTTTCCCAAGATACGAGATAAAATCATTTTTATTTATTGGTAGGACTATCTTACAAAATGGCAGAGAAATGAGTCTCTGCATAGACAAATTTTATGGTTGTAATAGGTACTGCCAGTATACAACATTATTTTGTAATTTGTTTCATTAGTAAAATATACTGAACTAAAATATTTATGTGGCCACCATATTAATAATAAGTCCCTGACCTACAAAATGTACCTTATTACACCACCTGCTGCAGTACTATTTTTTTGCAAAATTTGGAAGGAATCTGACATTTGTTTCTTGAGATATGACAAAAAAACTTTATTTTCTCGCATGGTGTTATCTTACAAAATTGCGGACAAAAGATGGTATGTACATATAGATGATCATTGTAATACCTACTACCAGAGTGCAATGTTTAGTCGAAATTGCTTACATGGTTTCGACAATATAGCATTCTAAGCTTAAAATTGCTACTTGGCCGCCATTAAGAAAATAAATATCTGGTATGCTTAAGACATACCACTTGACATCATCGGCCTTAATCCTACTTGTTTGCCAAATTTGATATGAATTGGTCAATCTTTCCCGAGATATGACATAAAAACTTCATTATATTCACATAGCACTACCTTACAAAATGGTGACAAAATATGCCCCATGTAGATACAGTTGATAGTTGTAATATCTACCTCCAGCATACAAATATACGTTGGAATTGATTTCATAGTTTCGACGATATAGGATTCTAGGCTAAATTAGCTACTTGGCAGCCATTTTGAAAATTAGTGTCTGCCATTCTTAAACACATCACTTTACACCATCTGCATCATTACAACTTGTTTGCCAAATTCGGTAGGAATCTGTTAATTATTTACCTAGTTATGATATAATAACTTTATTTAATCGTATCGCTCTATCTTCCAAAAATACCTACAAAAGCGGTTACTTTTTGCTATTTGTGATTCCTGTAATAAACATTTCAAGTATATAAAATTTGGTCAGAATTGTTCAAATGGTATAACTGATATATTAAAAAGTAAAAACCTTCCTAAAGCCGCCATTTAGAAAATAAGTAACTTATCAATTACAATCACTTACGTTTACATGGCCTACTATAATATTACTTTCATGCTCAATTGGGTGAGAATTTGTTGAATAGTTTTCGAGATATAATGCAAAATCTTAATTTTTTCTATTAATGCTATCTTACAAAATTACAGATCAACAACAGTATCCATCTCAAAATTTAATGCTCATACAATGGTCTGCCAGCACACAAAATTTGCTTTAAATCGGTTGAATGGTTCCCGAGATATGACACATCACCCAAAAAAAATTTATGGCCATCTTTTGAAAGTAAGTGCTTGGTGTGGTCAGAAACTATAACAGTCAGGAGTCCTTACTAAATAAAAAAAAGTGTACCAAGTTTGGTAAAATTGGGTTGAAGCGTTCAAAAATATAAAGGTGGGGTCACACATACGCACGGACACACATTAATACACACACATGCTCACACAAACACACTCACATACACCCATACATAAAAGTGAACTCATAAGCCTTTCATTCCTTGGGAAAGTAGGCTTAAAACCTTGTTATACGTGACATATTTATGAAGCAAGCAAACATGTCAAACAAAGAGTGATTTATCAAAGGTTTGATTGGAAAAGTGTGAATAAACCGCGAGTAGAATTTTTCACTTGGAATGCCTTACTGAGAAGCTCATCAAGCTTGAAATATTATTACATATGTTTCTCACAGTGCACACGTACTTCAATTTAACCCATTTAACTAATGATATCTTTCATTTTTAATGGGAGTTACGAAAATAATAACAACGAAGTAAAGTGACATTCGTAATGGTAATTTTATAAGTTTTTAAATTGAAATGTTCTACAAGTGTTGTGTTCGGCGCGCAAGCTTTGCTGCTCATATTCACACGGAGCAGTCAGTGACCTTCATTGGCTAAAGTGGCTGAGGCGTTACCTTAGTATCACGAGGTTCCAGCCAAGAATCAAAGATAAGCCACAAATGTGCTTGCCACTTTTAAAAGTAATTTATGTTAGCTCAGCCTCTTAGGAGCTCCTAATAGTGTTCCGGAGTTAAAAAAATTAATTTAATTAATAAAAATACAAAGGTAAAAAATACAACTATATAGGCACTGCCGAGCCATAAGAGCAAGGTAAAATTATCAGCGGAAGTACATCCGGCGCAACTGATAAGGAACTTCCGGTAGCAGCCAAGCACGTCATATCTTGCAACTGGAGTTTAAGGTCACTGTTTTCGGACGAACTAAAATAGAACAGCCGGTGATCCGGGTAGTACCAAGCGATTACTTGAAGTAAACCTCCCCTGTGGGTGCTCGGAGCCAAGCGATCCGCACCAACATGTATTTAAGGAATTTAAACGTACTGTACATGACCAAACAAACCAACATCACCATTTGTACCAACCAACTTTCTAAATACCCATATAGCATCACCTAACTCAAACTTAAGCTTACGTCTTAAGAGTAAGTATATGACCGTTGAGGTGAATGGCAATTTTGTCCCTACCTAGATGGTGGAGTGTACCCACTCACTGTAACGCATTATTTTTCATCAGTAGAAAGCCAAGTGTTGTGCCGGAGAGAAGCATACTTCTGCATAAGAAGTAAAATATAGTAACTGACGAATATATCGTAAGAAGTTTAATATCACTTAAATTTCTACAAGTTTTTGAAATACGTAGATAAAAAGTATTTTGCACAAGTGGACAAGACGCTTCACTGGAATGTCTGAAGTCACAGGGTGGAATATTTTCCATGCGTGAACAGGTCCAAAACTGGATCTTCAAACCACAGCATCAAAGTAGAGGCACCCTTCCCTTATGAAACGTAAACGGTTTGTGGATTTCAACTCCGATACAAGTCTCGTGAGTCACGAGCCACAAATAATGAGATGCACATCATCTTTGGCAAGTTTTACTTTATGGACTCTGAAATGACCGATCCTAAAACCCGGTTTACGTGCTCGATAATTCAGTTTTTCAGTGCCGTATTTACGCTAGAATTATAATCGCGGAACTCGGTGGTCCATTAACAATTGCGCTTGCACCCTATAGATCGCCGTTAAACTCCAGGTTTTGGAGCTGACAAGAGAAAATAATAGTTACTCTCATCGAATGCCATGTTCAGAAAAAAAATGCCAGCGAACAGGAATGTGCGTGTGCACAAGTGCACAGTAACCGTATCGAATGAAATCACTTTTATGGCCCACATCATGCTTTATGATTTTTACGCGGTCGTGGGGCTTATTTTAAAAGTTCATATGCGAAAATAAGTGTCCTCCTTAATTATCAGCGGCACGACCATTATATTCCAATTTAAGAAAAAACTTTGGCATATTTTTATGTAAATCATTTCTCAGGACAGGAATGAAAGTCAATGTTTGGTTGGCTATTGAAAAAAAAATGTATTGTGATATTGCTGTATCTGTTCAGAACAGATTGCTATAATAAAACTCTATAGTCACCGCTTGAATTTATGAGGAAAAAGAATACGCGCGAAGCTAGTTTATGCTTTTTTCCATCGCCCTCGCAATGCTTCCTTACGCTCGGACATCTCCTTGGGATTTTTAAAAGTTTTTCTAGTAAGGCCCCATATGTAAATATTAACGTGGATAGTATTATATTTTGAGACGGGCCACTTCAGTGCAGTGTTAATCGTTAGGCAGACGAGCGAAACTCAACATAAATGTTCGATATCAATGGCAGAAAACGGGAAAGAGGCCTGGGAGTGATTCTCGTCCATGTAAAAAGTAAAAAAAAGGTACCCGTGATCACCTGAAAATCAATAATACAGCTTATTCATTAACCACTTTTCTACACTTCGAAATTTCCGAAAAAATGTCAACAGATTCGTAGTCAGAGCAGTTATAGCAGTTCGATGGTTCTCCCCGTCTACCAGAGTGACCAGACGTTCAATGCATAAAAACAATATATATAACTAAATGATGGATACAAGTATGTAAATAGTGTCAACACTTTCATATTAACAATATACTGAAGACCCGGAAAGTCTGTTTTAACCGTGAAAAATGATGGCTACTTTTCCCGGGTATTGGCACGATTCGTAAACATTAATTATGGTTATTTTATTATTGGTTTAAGTAAGATGGTAGTCTTATGTGACTGCTTTTGAACTGTCTTATTGACTGTGTATAACATGTTGTGACACTCAGGTGTCACCTGAAATGAACTGCTATACTGTTACGGTTTATACTGATAGACATGAAATGTGTATAGGTAACAGAAAAAATATGTTTATTATATGATGTTATTGTGCATTTAAACTGTATTGTAATGAGGCTTAACTTATGTGGTGGGCATAGGGAATGTAGAGTGGTTAACTGACCTGCCTTAGGGTCGTATTTCATGTGTGGAAACAAAAAAAAAACTACAGCAATTGCGTGGTCAAGAATAAGGACTAGTACCCATAAAAAATGTGGATCTCTGAAGTTGTTTGCAATTGGGGTAAATCGTTGCCACAATAAGAGCAACCCATGGGAGGTGTGTTGCATGATGAAAAATGCTTATGAAAAGATCTACATGGTATGTGCTCGGGTTTAAATAGGTGTTGAAAATAAATGTTTAAGATAGAAGCAAAAATAAAGGTTAAGTTCGACCAGAGTATAGACTCATCAGCTGTGGTTCATATAGAAGAAATTAAAAGGGCAAACAAGATTGTTCTGTGGATTAGATCTATACTCGCTTCATGGTGTCCTGAGACAGCCGGGGAAGGGGAACAGTGCTAAAAATTTTATTTTAACAGTGGAATGTTAGACTCGGTGTCAGGTTCGGGAGTTTGTTGGTTTGACATATATACACCAAATTCGGCTAATTTCACAGAAGAAAAAAAAAGTGGTTTTTTGATGTCGGAAATTATTGGAGACTCAGGTATTTTCACACAAAGTAAAGATGCTTTTTTTTATTGTGTTGCAACTAGCGCTGGCGTGCTACTGCGCAGTTGTTTTTACGCCTGGGGAAGAGTCGCGCCAGAGAAGGGAAGAGTCATGCCAGAGAGGGGAAGAGTCGTGCCAGAGAGGGGAAGAGTCGTGCCAGAGAGGGGAAGAGTCATGCCAGAGGGGGAAGAGTCGTGCCAGAGAGGGGAAGTGTCGTGCAAGAGAGGGGAAGAGTCGGGACAGAGAGGGGAAGAGTCGTGCCAGAGAGGAGCAGAGTCATGCCAGAGAGGGGAAGAGTCGTGCCAGACAGGAGAAGAGTCGTGCCAGAGAGGAGCAGAGTCGTGCAAGAGAGGGGAAGAGTCGTGCCAGACAGGAGAAGAGTCGTGCCAGAGAGAAGAGGAGTCGTGCCAGAGAGGGCAGAGTCGCGCCAGAGAGGGGAAGAGTCGTCCCAAAGCGAGGAAGAGTCGTGCCAGAGAGGGGAAGAGTCGTGCCAGAGAGGAGCAGAGTCATGCCAGAGAGGGGAAGAGTCGTGCCAGACAGGAGAACAGTCGTGCCAGAGAGGAGCAGAGTCGTGCAAGAGAGGGGAAGAGTCGTGCCAGACAGGAGAAGAGTCGTGCCAGAGAGAAGAGGAGTCGTGCCAGAGAGGGCAGAGTCGCGCCAGAGAGGGGAAGAGTCGTCCCAAAGCGAGGAAGAGTCGTGCCAGAGAGGGGAAGAGTCATGCCAGAGAGGGGAAGAGTCGTGTCAGAGAGGGGAAGAGTCGTGCCAGACAGGGGAAGAGTCGTGCCAGAGAGGAGCAGAGTCGTGCCAGAGAGGGGAAGAGTCGTGCCAGACAGGAGAAGAGTCGTGCCAGAGAGGGGCAGAGGCCAACATGCAAGCAACGAGTGAGTTTCGGCACCGCCAGCACCAGCGATACGAGGAGTTCTTCAGGACTTACTGCTAGCTGCTATAAGGGCGCTGAAGATCTTCAGCAACGTTACTATTGCCACTGCAGTTTATCCGCACTACAACCAGCTTCCAAATTATATGTATTGCGATACACTGAATAGCTACAGGATTGTTCGATTGTTCGTGCTTAGGACTATGGATAGAGGAATACATATTTTGCTACTAACAGCAGGGATTGAACTTAGTAATGAGTGCCAGATTAGCGAACTGTTGCTTGAGAGTGTAGCTTAAAGTTGCGAAGTAAATTTTTTGTTATAAAGTGTTTATTCAGTAAAAGCACGACAGACTCAAGTAAACATTTAGTAAGGATCATTTAATAAATTAAAGGGAAGGAAACCTTTAAACGCTGAAGGGATCGCAAAATATATGAGAACATTTGACTGTGGTTTTCTGGGAATTGTGTAGGTATGACTGTGGTCGCAGGTGAGGTGCGCTCAACGGCCATCGGCAGCGGGCAACAATGATCACGCCCCAGATCTAGAACAACGGCCGCAAGAGGCATATGGTTTATTGGGGCATTGTCGAAATCAACGAAGCGACCAGGAGTTTCGTCGACCAAATTGGGGGATAGGCACCGCATATATAATAAGCTTGGATCCGACCGAGTAGAGAACTGTAGTAAACATATATTGAATGCTGGTGCTCACCACATAATTAATATGATAATGTGGAAAATAGTTAATATTGCCAGAAAATTGTTTGTTATAAAGATTTAAGCAGAGAGAATTGATTAGATCTCATGCTTAAACGTATTTTACATTATTCCACTACGCCTGAGTTATATATAAGTACTCTTAGTGATATCAGAGGGCGTAGGACGAACCGATTGGTGAACCCTGAAACCAATTCTTGTATTGGTGAATGAGGCTAATCAATGGGATTGTTCAATATCACACATAACCGTTGAGTAGACTTAGCAGCCACATGAGTTGCTTTGCATAATGTGTGAAATATACATACACTACTGACAAAATAATTCGCTTCGTTCTTTTTTGCGAAAGGAACGCACATTTTGTACCGCAATTTACAAGACAACTAGCGTATTAATTGAAGCCCTTTGACGTCATTAACTACGGTATATCCTGATGTATCTGAATGGAGCTTGCATAATTCGCTGCACTGAAATTTGCTGTGTAATTTCCAGGAAAAATTGGTACGATCGCTGATTGAAGTCTCATAGTTGCTCGCNGGTATATCCTGATGTATCTGAATGGAGCTTGCATAATTCGCTGCACTGAAATTTGCTGTGTAATTTCCAGGAAAAAAATGGTACGATCGCTGATTGAAGTCTCATAGTTGCTCACAGGGTGTCAAAAAAATGTGCACGTTATTTGAGTTTCTTGTGTGTGAAGGCCACTATTGATGTATGTGTCGGTTTCAGATTTATCGCTTCTTTTTTGTTGTGCCATATTCGAAAAGAATACGTAGAGTTTTGCGGAAATCTCGTGTAAATCATCAGTTTAGAGACGTTCTCAGTACAAAAGTGAACTTGAATAAAAGTTGTGATTTCGTGTCTCAGTTGCGAAGTTTTTCCTTCAGCATTAACTGAAATGCACTTTCAGGAATATTGCCTGAGGTTCATAAAGTCAGATACGGATGATAGTATCAAAATTTTTGTGTAGGTAAACCTCTCCCTTCTCGATAAAATAGTCAAACTAGTAAAATGCGCTGAAATTTCGAATTTGAAATACATGCCCTAAATTAATTGCGAATAAAATATTAATGGTACTGTATGCTGTAGCCTGGTGTTTATCCAGAGATGCAGAAAAAGCGTCAAAAAACCAAAACAAAGAGGAGGGGGGAAATTAGTTTTTTTGCTAATTAAAAGTTAAGTTATTTTCTATTCACATACTTTGTTTCGTATACATTAAAACCTGAAACCTGACATACGCCGTGTTTTCCAGCGTAATTACAAATAATCAGTAAAAAAAAACATTGCAGTGTGATAATTGATGCAGAGGCACGGCGCTCGCTTATTAGATTGCGCGCCTATTACAGGAAATGAGCGAGGCGGGCCGGCGAAGAATAAATATTCGTTTGGGAAATCATTATAAAGCAATCGCGCGATAGGTGATCATTCACTTCGCGCAACAAAGCGCGCAGAAGATTTCAGTCAATTGCCGAACGCACTCCCAAATGAAGTTTGCATAGTTACCGCATAATTTATGCAGCACTCTCTGCATTACTATTCCGCAGCGTTGGCGTTTGCNCAAATGAAGTTTGCATAGTTACCGCATAATTTATGCAGCACTCTCTGCATTACTATTCCGCAGCGTTGGCGTTTGCCTACTTATTTGCGCCATTAAGCTAAATGCGGCTCCCTGATATTGATAATTTATCTACGCTTTTGCAAATTGTTTATAGTTATGTATGGGTGCAACATTTTTTTAAAATGAAAGACCACAGAAATTTATTTTAAAAAACTGAAGGTAAAAGCAACGCCCTTTTAAGTTTAAAGTATAATTTGACTTTTTCTTGTTCATTTTAATGTGACTTTATGTAATGCCTCCAGAAAGCCTGCGGATTGCGAAACAGTTATGATTTATTTCAGTTAGTAAGAAAACTGTAAATATTTTCAAAAACCGATTAAANTTCAGTTAGTGAGAAAACTGTAAATATTTTCAAAAACCGATTAAATTACGTGTTAGTAGAGTTTTGTGACGAAAATTGTAGTAATAAATTTATAACTTGTAACACGCTTCAGCTATGTGGAGATTCCGAATAAGATCAAACGAGCTAAAGTTAGATATTAAAAAGTACATTAAATGACTTAAAAATATTTGTCAATATAAAGAATATTAAAAAAAAAAAAATAACAGTTCATATTAAGGAGTTTGTGATGACAAGATTATTGCAAAATTATTCCTGCTGAGATCAGGGCTACTTCACTTTGGCATTAATCTTAGAGGAATAACAGTCTTTAGAATTTAAATAAATGAACAGTATTCGACGAAACGGATTCTCTAGGGCACAGAAACTCTCATAAAAGGTTCCCGTTTAGTCGCTCGAATCGACTTATTTTCATAACAGCTCCTAGGTCTAGAAAAAAAAAAGTTAAAAAGAAAACAGCCAATTGCTCAAAAAGCTCAACACTTTCGCCACAGTCCTTAAGCTGCGAAAGGGCTCCAACTACGTCTCTTCTCATTTCTCCTTCCAGTTTCATCTTCCACGTGTTTCTCTTTCCTACCCCCCACCCCCGCCCCTCTTTCTTGCGCATCTTTAATGTTTCTCGTCCACAGTTCTCTCCACAAATAGTTTTTTTTTTCTCACTCTCTTTCCTTTTCCCTCCCCGGCCCCGCTGTGTCTTTTCCTGCTCCATTCCCAGCTTCCATTTATTCCTTCAAAAGAAGATTTCTTGAATCTTGTAGAGCGATCTTAGTGAAATGGAATGCGGCGAGGTAGAGAAAGCTTTCGGGTGGAAGGGGGGGGGGAGGGTGAAGCAGAAAAATGGAGCTGGTCTGGAGAAGTGCATTTGTTTGCTTGCTCCCGAGCGAGGACTAAGCGACAGATGCCAGACTCTTGTGAGAGCGCATCTGTGGGGGAGAACGACACGGCGACGGAAATAAATAGACCACACGCGGACGCATCGTTATGTGGAACACGACACGTCGTTGGCATGATTTTTATGTACCATGAGCGCGAAAAACTTGGGAAGTGAAATTTTGTATTCTCCTCGCCCCGTTTGCTGTTTATTGTATTGTGTTAGACGCTGAAGAAAAGCAACAACTCACGACAGTTTAACTGCGGCAGTATCCAATGTGCGTGGCAAATTGGGAAAATATGTCTTATAACGAAAGTAATGTTGTTATTAGCCGTAGTTTTACACGCACCCCCTTTTGCTTACGTTGAATTTTAAACACAAGCCATATTTATCTATATGATGCACTTTTACGGTAATAAAAAATATTTATTCGAATAATTTTAGTACAGTCTATTCGGGATTTCTTCACACTCTTTGAATAAAATTTTGAAAAAACCCCCCCTGTATGGCATGTTTGGTTGTTTCCCAAATATGTCCTCATCACGAGCCTTTTATAATTTTGTTAATTATAAAGTATCCTATTTCCGTTTACATTGGACCATTACTTTTACTTTAACCATAAATGGTCATTTTTGATTTATAATTATGCAATATGGATAAATACAGGTTGGTAATGCCCAGTAAGAAATAGTTCTCATTCAAAACATTATCAAACTGAGTGCGCACAAATGCAGTGTGTTGCCCATTTGGGTATAATTTGCTAGAATTAGTTAACCTTTGTTTGTATGAGACGGAGGGATAGCCTGAAAGTAGAACTTTATTAGGGCTTCATTAAAGTTGGAAGTAACCATTAATGGATTTTACACAGAAATTTTAATAATATGTTTAAATGAGATGCTACAAACATCCAAATATCTAAACAATATTATAAAGGCAAGAACTTATAAATTCATTAATGCATTTCTTGTTTTATATTTAACAGGACATCAGGTTGGCCCTGAAAATAGGGGACAACAAGCTACAAAACATCAGCGATGTAACGGTTGCAGCTCAGTGCTCCAGCGATGCGTACTAGATGCAAGTAGGACTGGAATCTGATAACACCCCATACCGTAACTACAGGTATGGTCCATTCACGGTTTCCTTTAAACTTTTCTGAAGCCCTGCTAAAGTAATACTTCCAGAACATTCCTCCGCCTCATGCAAACCAATCTTAACCATGTCTAGAAAATGACATCAAAGGGGCATCACGCCGCATTCTTGCGCTCTGAATGTAATGATATTTTGCATAAGAGCTATTTATTACTAGGTATTACCAACATACCTACTATATCCCTGTTTTTAATCATGTTAGTAATAAACAATATATTATAATATAAAGATTAAATGTTATTAAAAATTCAATATAACAAAAAATAAGGTATGATAATGTTAACAGAAGCAACAAACACCTGTGGTATATGATAATCAAGAAGCAACCAAACACAACATATGTGGGGTGATTTTTCAAAGGTTTGATTCAAAAGTGACAAATAACCGCTAATAGACTATACAGGGCCAGTGTTGTGGTGCATATTGCAGGACTCGGCCTACTGTGTGCCATGGTGCCACCGGACACGGATGCGAATATTGTAGTACTGCAAGCAAAAGCATGATTCGTCCCTCCAGGCCCGATGTTCCACAGAAAATTGCAGCCACAGGTGCCTGTATTGAGCAGTGAAAGACAACCGCTGTAATGGGCGGCTGGATAAGATACCCTGATGCTGCAGACGGCGACGAATCGTGCGTGCAGACACAGATTGGTGTGCCACATGCCTATACTCCTAAGCGAGGGTGTTTGATGCTGCTGCAGGGTTCTAAATAGCCATGCTTACCAGATGTCTCTCCTCGCGCTCGCTGGTGCGACGGGGCCATTGCGTTCATTATCGTCTCTCAGCCCGTCCCTCCTCGACCCTCTGTTTCCATATCCGTTTCAGTGTGGTTTCATTTCTTCCAACGCACGAACCATTTTCGTGGTAGGATAATCCACAATTCCGATAGATCACCATTCTCCAACAGTCAAAGGCGGAAACCTGTTCTTATGGTTATCGTGTAGAACGCTGACATTCTGTTGGGAGCAGATGTTTACCCAGACTTAGTAGATGTTGGGTGGCATCAACAGCCACAGGGATTTACTACTGCTCTGCATACTGTGTTTCGCTGTGTTCGTATGGGGAGGATTCACCATGGAGCGGTTGCTGCACAGCCGAGTCTCGCATACACTCTACAAAGGTTTTGGGAGTGTGAGGAATCGCCTGTAGAGAAGCATGTTAATCCATAGGATGATGAGTGAGAACCTCACTTTGTTCAGACTCACAGCCATACTCCTGAATGACGATATGTGGTTAGACTACCCTTCATCATCCTCATGACCTTGGTGACACCTATATTCAGGCAGTAACCGGTCTACACCATTAAGAACATCGTCTCAGTAGCCAGCCATAAATCAAAAGGGTCTATAATGTATTTGTGAAGGAATACGAGGTATTGGGGCACATGTTTTGCTTGGAGGCAGTTACTGAGTCACAGACAGTCTATTACATTCCTAATCATTGAAAATAAGTTCCACAACAAAGTTACAGGTTTTATTTTATGCCTCTTCTGCTACCACATCTGGAAACTCACTCAGTGATGTGCTAACGACAGGGGCGAATATACAAATATATGTAGTAGAAATCATAACTAATTTCTGTCTCCATCTAGTAGTATTTACCACAGATATCTGTAAGANCGAATAATTTTAGTACAGTCTATTCGGGATTTCTTCACACTCTTTGAATAAAATTTTGAAAAAACCCCCCCTGTACGACATGTTTGGTTGTCTCCCAAATATGTCCTCATCACGAGCCTTTTATAATTTTGATAATTATAAAGTATCCTATTTCAGTTTATATTGGACCATTACTTTTACTTTGACCATAAATTGTCATTTTTTATTTATAATTATGCAATATGGATAAATACAGGTTGGTAATGCCCAGTAAGAAATAGTTCTCATTCAAAACATTATCAAACTGAGTGCGCACAAATGCAGTGTGNACAGGTTGGTAATGCCCAGTAAGAAATAGTTCTCATTCAAAACATTATCAAACTGAGTGCGCACAAATGCAGTGTGTTGCCCATTTGGGTATAATTTGCTAGAATTAGTTAACCTTTGTTTGTATGAGACGGAGGGATAGCCTGAAAGTAGAACTTTATTAGGGCTTCATTAAAGTTGGAAGTAACCATTAAANGTTTGTATGAGACGGAGGGATAGCCTGAAAGTAGAACTTTATTAGGGCTTCATTAAAGTTGGAAGTAACCATTAAAGGATTTTACACAGAAATTTTAATAATATGTTCAAATGAGATGCTACAAACATCCAAATATCTAAAAAATATAATAAAGGCAAGAACTTATACATTCATTAATGCATTTCTTGTTTTATATTTAACAGGACATCAGGTTGGCCCTGAAAATAGGGGACAACAAGCTACAAAACATCAGCGATGTAACGGTTGCAGCTCAGTGCTCCAGCGATGCGTACTAGATGCAAGTAGGACTGGAATCTGATAACACCCCATACCGTAACTACAGGTATGGTCCATTCACGGTTTCCTTTAAACTTTTCTGAAGCCCTGCTAAAGTAATACTTCCAGAACATTCCTCCGCCTCATGCAAACCAATCTTAACCATGTCTAGAAAATGACATCAAAGGGGCATCACGCCGCATTCTTGCGCTCTGAATGTAATGATATTTTGCATAAGAGCTATTTATTACTAGGTATTACCAACATACCTACTATATCCCTGTTTTTATTCATGTTAGTAATAAACAATATATTATAATATAAAGATTAAATGTTATTAAAAATTCAATATAACAAAAAATAAGGTATGATAATGTTAACAGAAGCAACAAACACCTGTGGTATATGATAATCAAGAAGCAACCAAACACAACATATGTGGGGTGATTTTTCAAAGGTTTGATTCAAAAGTGACAAATAACCGCTAATAGACTATACAGGGCCAGTGTTGTGGTGCATATTGCAGGACTCGGCCCACTGTGTGCCATGGTGCCACCGGACACGGATGCGAATATTGTAGTACTGCAAGCAAAAGCATTATTCGTCCCTCCAGGCCCGATGTTCCACAGAAAATTGCAGCCACAGGTGCCTGTATTGAGCAGTGAAAGACAACCGCTGTAATGGGCGGCTGGATAAGATACCCTGATGCTGCAGACGGCGACGAATCGTGCGTGCAGACACAGATTGGTGTGCCACATGCCTATACTCCTAAGCGAGGGTGTTTGATGCTGCTGCAGGGTTCTAAATAGCCATGCTTACCAGATGTCTCTCCTCGCGCTCGCTGGTGCGACGGGGCCATTGCGTTCATTATCGTCTCTCAGCCCGTCCCTCCTCGACCCTCTGTTTCCATATCCGTTTCAGTGTGGTTTCATTTCTTCCAACGCACGAACCATTTTCGTGGTAGGATAATCCACAGTTACGATATATCACCATTCTCCAACAGTCAAAGGCGGAAACCTGTTCGTATGGTTATCATGTAGAACGCTGACATTCTGTTGGGAGCAGATGTTTACCCAGACTTAGTAGATGTTGGGTGGCATCAACAGCCACAGGGATTTACTACTGCTCTGCATACTGTGTTTCGCTGTGTTCGTATGGGGAGGATNATCACCATTCTCCAACAGTCAAAGGCGGAAACCTGTTCTTATGGTTATCGTGTAGAACGCTGACATTCTGTTGGGAGCAGATGTTTACCCAGACTTAGTAGATGTTGGGTGGCATCAACAGCCACAGGGATTTACTACTGCTCTGCATACTGTGTTTCGCTGTGTTCGTATGGGGAGGATTCACCATGGAGCGGTTGCTGCACAGCCGAGTCTCGCATACACTCTACAAAGGTTTTGGGAGTGTGAGGAATCGCCTGTAGAGAAGCATGTTAATCCATAGGATGATGAGTGAGAACCTCACTTTGTTCAGACTCACAGCCATACTCCTGAATGACGATATGTGGTTAGACTACCCTTCATCATCCTCATGACCTTGGTGACACCTATATTCAGGCAGTAACCTATCTACACCATTAAGAACATCGTCTCAGTAGCCAGCCAGAAATCAAAAGGGTCTATAATGTATTTGTGAAGGAATACGAGGTATTGGGGCACATGTTTTGCTTGGAGGCAGTTACTGAGTCACAGACAGTCTATTACATTCCTAATCATTGAAAAGAAGGTCCACAACAAAGTTATAGGTTTTATTTTATGCCTCTTCTGCTACTACATCTGGAAACTCACTCAGTGATGTGCTAACGACAGGGGCGAATATACAAATATATGTAGTAGAAATCATAACTAATTTCTGTCTCCATCTAGTAGTATTTACCACAGATATCTGTAAGATGCACAGCCACGTATTTGTACATTCAGAAGACAACCCATATCAAGTGCTTCTGTGGCGTGAGAATCCACAACTACCCATCCAGACATATCAACTCGATTCTGTGATGTACGGTATCTATTCTGCCCCTTTTTAGTAATGAGAGATATACAGCAGCTTGCCATAGATGGAAAGGTCAAATACCCTAATGCAGCAAGAGTTGTAATGGAGGATATCATTGTAGATTACATTATAACTGGTAAATCCTCAGTTTCAGAAGCCCTTGCCTTGCAGAGAGAACCAATTTACCTACTTAAGTAGGGAAGTTTTGAGTTAAGAAAATGGGCAAGCAACTGTAAATTTGTAATGGAGGCCATACCCGAGTGTCACAGAGAGTGTCCAGTTAGTCTTTAGGAATACACGGAAGTGATCAAGGTGCTAGGTCTCCAGTGGGATGCATTCAGTGATGCATTCTCGTACCACATTTACCAAGCAACTGAAACCATAACCAAGAATGCCACCCTCTCCGAAATTGCAATATCTACGACCCTTTGGACTGGACTACACCGGTTGTGTTCCATGCAAAGCTATCCCTTCAGCAGGCATGGCTCCTGAGCCTTAACTGGGATGCAGTTTCTCCTGATGAGGTGAAGGAGGAATGGCAACGATTCATTACCCAGATTCCAGTTCTCAATCAGGTCTGCATTACCCCCCTTGTATCTCCAGCAAACGAAGTAGCCTATCAGATCCACGGATTCAGTGATACCTCAAACCACGGCTATGTAGCGGTCGTATATCTAAGAAGCTTGGGCAGCTGTGAGACAAGGGTACATATTTGACTTGGAAGGTATCGAGTAGCACCCCTGAAAACTGTCACTCTTCCTCGTCTAGAGTTGCTCGGAGCACATTTCCTTTGAAATTGATTGAGAGAGCAGAAGGTAATCTCTCCAAGAAAATAACAGTTGAAAGTATTACAGCATGGTGTGACTCAATTGTTACTTTAGCATGGATCAGGACAGCTCCGCATTCAATAAAAACATTTGTGGCAAACAGGATACAACACATTCACGAACGTAAAGCTGAAATTCAGTGGCAAAATATTCAATCGCGAGATAATCCGGCTGACTGTGCTTCCAGGGCCTTGACACCTAGTCATCTTGTTGGGAATGTGTAGTGGTGGCAAGGACCAGAATGGCTGACATCAGAAAAGAATTACTGGCCGAGTGAGGATCGTGCACCGTACCATCGAGCACATGAAGTGGAGATGAAGATGATGAGTGTAATTTTATTTGTATGTCAATTTCAGGGANGAACCAATTTACCTACTTAAGTAGGGAAGTTTTGAGTTAAGAAAATGGGCAAGCAACTGTAAATTTGTAATGGAGACCATACCCGAGTGTCACAGAGAGTGTCCAGTTAGTCTTTAGGAATACACGGAAATGATCAAGGTGCTAGGTCTCCAGTGGGATGCATTCAGTGATGCATTCTCGTACCACATTTACCAAGCAACTGAAACCATAACCAAGAATGCCACCCTCTCTGAAATTGCAAAATCTACGACCCTTTGGACTGGACTACACCGGTTGTGTTCCATGCAAAACTATCCCTTCTGCAGGCATGGCTCCTGAACCTTAACTGGGATGCAGTTTCTCCTGATGAGGTGAAGGAGGAATGGCAACGATTCATTACCCAGATTCCAGTTCTCAATCAGGTCTGCATTACCCCCGTTGGATCTCCAGCAAACGAAGTAGCCTAACAGATCCACGGATTCAGTGATACCTCAAACCACGTCTATGTAGCGGTCGTTTATCTAAGAAGCTTGGGCAGCTGTGAGACAAGGGTACATATTTGACTTGGAAGGTATCGAGTAGCACCCCTGAAAACTGTCACTCTTCCTCGTCTAGAGTTGCTCGGAGCACATTTCCTTTGAAATTGATTGAGAGAGCAGAAGGTAATCTCTCCAAGAAAATAACAGTTGAAAGTATTACAGCATGGTGTGACTAAATTGTTACTTTAGCATGGATCAGGACAGCTCCACATTCAATAAAAACATTTGTGGCAAACAGGATACAACACATTCACGGACGTAAAGCTGAAATTCAGTGGCAAAATATTCAATCGCTAGATAATCCGGCTGACTGTGCTTCCAGGGCCTTGACACCTAGTCATCTTTTTGGGAATGTGTAGTGGTGGCAAGGACCAGAATGGCTGACATCAGAAGAGAATTACTGGCCGAGTGAGGATCCTGCACCGTACCATCGAGCACATGAAGTGGAGATGAAGATGATGAGTGTAATTTTATTTGTATGTCAATTTCAGGGANTGCACCGTACCATCGAGCACATGAAGTGGAGATGAAGATGATGAGTGTAATTTTATTTGTATGTCAATTTCAGGGACTCAGTGTTAGGGATTGTATTGAGAAGTTCTCCTCCTGGTCCAAGGTTCAGTGAGCCGTGGCCTATGTAGTTAGATTTATTACGAATCTGAAGACGTCGGCTGATAAGCGCTATGTTGGACCACTAAGCACAGCAGAGTTGGAGCATTCACGTGGGCTATGTTTGAAGCACGTTCAGCAAGACTCGTTTAAGGATGACATAAAACTCATTAGCCAAGGGAAGGTTTGCTCACATAGTCTTAGAAGACTATGCCCATTCCTCGATTCAGGGGTAATTGTGCATGTGGGAGCACACTTACAGAACTCTGATGTCAGTTTCAGTACAAAACATCTAGTGCTCCTGCCTAAGAAAAGTCATTTTATGAACCTGGTGATTGACTTATACCACATCTCAACCCTACACACTGGCACCAATGCTACTGTCTGCAATTCACAAGGAGTATTGGATTTTGTCAGGAAAAAGTGCTGTGAAAGCAAAAGTGTTCAAATGCATAATATGTTTTCAATCCAGTGCTACTCCAACCCAGCCTGTTATGGGGAATCTTCTCCACCAGAAGAGTACGGTCAGTTATACCTTTTCTTGCTGTCGGTATTGATTTCGGACGTAAATTTGCAATTAAGACATCTAACCTTCGCAATACTAAGGTGATAAAGGCCTATTTGTATGTCTGTCTGAATACCAAGGCAGTTCACCTAGAAGTTGTAACTGCTCTCAGTACAAATGCCTTTCTCAATGTTTTCTACAGTTTCGCGCCCAGATGAGGATTAGGCAAGGATGTCTATACCGATTTGGCAGCAAATTTGTGGGCGTGTGTCACTATCTATCCGAGTTGCATAAACACATCATGACTTCTCCACATATACTACAAATTGCGAACAGCTTGGCTGAAAATGGAACACAGCGACATTTCAAACCTCCATCTGCACCACATTTTGGGGGATTATGGGAAGCTGGTATGAGGTCATCAAAATATTACCTGAAACGAGTTGTTGGCCAGCAGGTCCTCAATTTTTTAGATCTGACTACTATCTGTGCCCAGATTGAAGCAGGTGTTGAACTCATGACCATTTTGCGCACTTTTTACAGACCCGAATGATACAGAAGACCTCACCCCTGCTCAATTTATTTTTGGCTCATAACTGACTGCTCCTCCATGATATAATTATATAGACCTCCCAATGATGCAACTGGACAGGTGGCAGCTGTTGCAGCAAGCAGCACAGCACTTCTGGCAGCGGTGGTACAAGGAGTACCTCCACACCCTGTAGCCCCATGGAAGGTGGGTCCAGAGTCGTGGTGTGCTCAAGGTGGGCGACCTGGTGCTACTGGAGGATAACCTTCCTCCATTCAAGTGTCAGCTTGGGTGGCTCAGCATGCTGCACCCTGGCAGCGATGGTGTGCCTAAGGTAGCGACTACAAACCTTAAATCTGCACCACGGACAGGTAACATGACCTGCGGTCAAACTGTGTCGCCTTCCCATTGCCTGAAATATGTATACAGTGATTGACTTAGTAGTAGGGAGGATTGTAAATTTTGGTGGGTGGCATGCTACNCCATTGCCTGAAATATGTATACAGTGATTGACTTAGTAGTAGGGAGGATTGTAAATTTTGGTGGGTGGCATGCTAGGTTATGTATCAGGACTTACAGTTATTTGCAAACAGTTCTTTCTTCTTAATGATTTTGTTGGATTAACTTTGTGTACGTGCGGTTATTTTCCACTGCCACCAACTGTTTTTTTTATTACGCCCTCCGCCATATTGCATAATGGCGATCTCTGGTGTTTGAAGTGAAACTCGGTGTTGTTTTGCATTCCGTTCGGCCGGAGTTCATGCGGCCAAACTCAGTTTAAAATGTTTAACAGTAGGGCCATGTATTTTTCGCGAAAAGATTTATGCTTATGGTTTAATTAAATATCCTACGTCCCGAACCACAACTTACTTTGGTTTTTAGTTACGTGCCTACGTAAGAAGACATGTTATTATTTGGCTGAGCCAATCAGAATAAAATACTCCGATACTGAACGCCCGTGATTCGCGGGCAGACTCTTGAGGCACGTGACATTTAATATGATCCAACCATGGAAGTGCACAGGAACTAAAGTGTTTCGGTGCACAACTTCTATTGAAATATTTTCGCGAAAAACACATGTCCCTACTTATCAGTCGTGACAGAAACAGAAGAGACAGAGTCACGCAGAATGAGACGCTTCAGTGTATTTTATTCTTTTGCGGTGAAAAAATAAGCAGTTTGTAATGTACTTTCAACGAGCATTTGAGTAGTGTTATGAATCGGGAAGGGAAGGCAGTTTACCTGTAGATGGGCGTCATGTCGTTCTTGTACCAGATGACCAAGATGGTGCTGTCGTTGGACACCGGCGCCGAGATGTCGCACGGCAGGAGGGCCGTGCCGGCGACCACCGCTTGCACGGTGATGACAGGGCCTGCAACGGAACAAAAACAAACCTCTGCAGTGCTCTCGTGCGTGTACATCGGAGGCATTCTTACATTTGAAACAATTCACAGCAGTTTGGACGATAACAGCAGAAGAATTTACCTGGGACAGACAAAATAACCAAATAACTTGTCACTACATGATATTTATTAAGGCATTCAATAGCTTAGGACGTGTTAAAATTGGCACACTGTGTTAGCAAAACAATTGCCTGTCACGATTTTGAATACGAAAATTATGACGTATTTTGTAATTTCGTATTTTTATATTTCACGTAACGAACCTTTATAAAAAAACGAGATTATCAAATTGTCACCACATTTGTTTTCATCTGGAGACTGTTTACCTGTATTAAATTAAACCATATAATATGCATGGAAATCAATTATTAAATTAATTTGAAAAACTAAATTGCGCTGTCATCATAATTAGGACAGTTGTAGATTTGTTTACATTTACAGTATTATAAACTATTAATTATGGGCTCATAATTCTCTAATAAAAAAAACATTTACGTCATTCAAAAATTATATAACATAAATACATACATTTTTTACTATTATAATTTCTTAGAATATATTTTACGGACGTAATGTATGTGTTATTTTAGAATTTTTGAACAAGTGACTGTCAACACCATCCGAAATGAAACCAACCACGTCAAGAATGACTGAATAATGACATTTTCTATTCTAACAAAGCCTTAGTTTAGGTAGGACAGATTAAGTTAGGCTGAGTGAGGTTAAGTTTTCTTGAACATCGTCGTAACTATATTAAAACATTACTATTTTTGACTTTTAAGTTTCCAGAGTCACATAATTACAAAATAAATAATACAAAAAAATTGGATTTTCAAACATAAATTATATATTTTAATATATACATTAATACCGGTAAAAGAAATATAATTTTGTGGATTGCAATTGCAGTACAATTCCTTAAACCAACATTAATAAAATATTTCCTGAGACTGGAAGTATTTTAACACAGACTCTCAGGGACATACTCTCAGTGAAGATGGCAGCAATGTAAGAAAACAGTTCCATCTGTTAGTGGTATTAACTTTGTTGCGTTAAGCTCTCTGTTTACACATATCTAAAATTTAATTTATTTTTTATGCGTGCACTATTAAGAATTCAAATATTATAAACATATTCATGACCATAACTTTTTTACAGTTACACATGATTGGTGCATGAATAGAGTAAATGGATCAATAAGAAAGTTAATTTTACATGTCGTGGAAGGATACGAAATATACAGAAAAGTACATCCTTGGTAGAGTTGTTGAAATTGTTGAATTTATCCGTAAAAAAAAAAACCCGAAAAATATTTCAAGTAAAAGCATTGTTCACAATACTGTAATTCTTCAAGGTTCTTTAGCAAATTTTGTTACCCACAATACTGGAGCTATGATTCCCGCCATAGAACGTTTTTTGACACTATAATTGGTGACACTTGAAAGAAGCCAAAAAAGGGAGTTGTTGGCTAAAATGGGCGTATCAAGGGTGGGAAGTAAATGCAACCTCACTTTACTTTAAGGTTAACATTTAAATTTTACACACGCGAGTGTGTCTGTCAACATGTACACTGGAAAATATTTCCCCGCTTTTTAGTTTGAAAATGAAGAATTTAGAAAACACTTATACCGATATGTCAAATGGGTAGTATTTTTACAATCCCAAGGAAGTCTGGTAATCCACTTGGTAAATGGGACAGCATCTTCTTCTTCCGATAATCGGCTAATAATCGTAAATCTTGTATCAAAACACAGCTTAGTTGTATAAAATAATACTTGTGAATAGCCACATTATTGGCATTAAAATGTAGCAAATCGTTAATGAATAAAAGTTTTTAAAATGAAATACGTAATTTTTTTTTGTAAATGTGGGACATTTTTAATTTCCACTACGTTAGCCTTAAACTGTTTTGCAAGGATAATTTACACAATAATTTTCTCAAACCAAAAGAATATGTTTTTGTACGAACAAATGTGACTTTTAAGCTCTCAATTTCATTAATTATAATTATAATCATAAAAATAATTTATTTTCAAAGGCAATCTGTTATTTTGAAAAAAAAAGTACAATTTAATTACCGAAATTTTATACGCTATTCATTAATTGTTTTTTTAAAATAAAATATTGCCAAATTAAGAGCGTTAAATATCTTGCATTTTTCTATCAACATTTGTTTAAAAATCAATTCTAAAATTCTGTAACCAAGGTTGAAAATGTTGGAATCCTCCGCTCGTGTTTGGGTTACCTGATGTGTAGGCAAACAGTAGTACGATGAGGCAATAGGATAGTGTAATAGTCCAGGTGCATGTACAATTAAGACAGTAAAACTCATTCCATAGCATCTCCTTCGTTAAACACAGCTTCACATCTGCACACAGGAAACTATATTTACACATCGCCTGTTAAAAAAAAAATGTCAACTTGACCGACATTAACATGTTACACTGGTTTTATTGTAACATTTGTGACGTTAGTTTTCCGTGAGAATAAAGCCTGACAAGGACGATTTTTTAATTATATTTTATTACTAACTACAGTAAAGATAAAAGTTAAACTGATCTATCTTGTGATGTTTCGTGTTCCATATAAATACTTCGCGAATTGTTGCTGTGCAAACATATTTTGTAGTGTCGTAGGAAAATTGTTAATATTTATTCGCAAAGATGTTTACTTAACACATCACGCCATGTAATATTAAAACTGTGAAATTTCGCAAAGTTTCATCACGCTTTTCTTTCTTGGCTAGGTTCTAAGTATCTTCGAAGGACTTCTAGTTTAATAAAGCGCACAGTTATTGAAGCTGTGCGAGCAAGGTCGTCTTGATCCCTCGCTAGTGCACTTATAACCCTTTTCAGGACAAAAGCCATCAATACAACGTTTTATTAGTGAATGCACGTCTGCCCTTGCTGGAGGACACAGGATTTTGCTTTGTCAGGTAACATCTTTGCGAATTCGAAAAACCGTTCACCGTGTGCCTTGTCAAAAATGACGCTAAAGAAATTATTCGAATGCCTCTCTAAAAGCATACTTCATGGTTGTTAACATAAAACTTCCACCAAAATAATCGGTTCCCAGATGCCAACTTCAAGAAAGTACTACTGCTGACTTATCTGTCAGAAATAATATTTCAGTACATTTGCACAAATGAATAAAACTTCGTTGCTTAAATAAGAACGAATCAAATCTTGATATGTATCACACAAAAAAAATTATAATATAGAAACGCAATTCTTAGGCAAATTAAAATGTAAGTACTTGCTTTGAAATAGTACAATGTTACGTTCTCTCGTCATATTGTGCAGAAAACACGATATGAGTGGAATGTGCGATTAGCATTGGAATTGCGGAACAAAACGTGTTAGAACAAGTGTGTGTTCTTAAGGGTTTTGACTATAAAGCCTGCAGTCACGGAGTTTAAATTGGAAATAAATGTTTTAGAACTTCCTTCTCAATGCATCAATTTTAATTAAAACAACCAAAACATTTTGGACCCAACCTCTTCAGAAAATACTGCCATATTAAGGTGTGTTGAAAAAAATTTGTTTAATAATCATTTTTCGTTAAATATTCATTTAAACGTTAAATTTAAAAAAATTAAACACAAAACATGACGAGATTTTTTAATGTGCCCGTATTCCTGAATAAATGTCACGTTGGAAACTTTTTGTTCGAAACCGTTATCTTTAAAAGTGATGCGTTAAGAAGTAGTTTCTTTAACATTGATGCCCCATTTAACTCTTTGACTATAGGCTTGGTGATAGCGACTTTACATTAAATTGATGTGATATGACCGGAAAGGCTCAAAGTAAACGTTTCAGCGATATAATTAAACGAAGAATCTTAAAAATATTACAGGCAGGCGAAACTCAAGATACTTGTGTCCGGAAGCCTACACGTTCCACCGGGAGCCATTTTCAGGGTCTGCCGGAGGTTCTGGACTGTAGAGCACTCTCAATCTGAATAAGTGATTTCAATCTGTAGATTATTTTACTGAATCTTCAGTTGACGAGCTGTTTTCTGTAGGCGACTTAGTGAAGCGCACACCGGGGTTTTACCGACAGGCCAGTAGAACTTAATTGCAATCGGTACAAATCGAGATGTAATAAATGACGAGAATGATGTCAGCTACCGCAAAGAGGAATAAAGCGATGATGATTTTATTAAGATGTAAATATACCCCTAATTACTCAATTCACAAAAAAATTCCAACGGGAATTTGTAAAAGAAAAATTCAGTTATAGCCAAAAATTTGTTATTTCAGTTAAAAATACATCAAATGTAAACAAAAAGTACGCACGATTTTTTCTTGTAATTGTTAACTGTTAACTGTGGTCACAAGGAAATATTTTTAAGAGAAATATTATGCACACCATGGCCCAAATTTCAAGTTTACAGTGTACAAATTTACCAGCTCTGATCTGATAAATCATCTTAAGAAGGATCATTATTAAGATAGCGTCATCTTTGTGTGGGACGGAATCATCTTGGGCTTATTTATGTAATTGTATGTATCTGCTATGGAAAAAGCCAGGTGTACAGCAACAATATCCTCCAACAATACGGCAGACTTTTCAAATATAAAGTGGATGCACATTTTCGGTTCATGTATGGCAATACACATACAAATTGCGTTGCAATCGTAGATGACTATCTGGAAACAAAACAGCACCCGTTTGGATAAGCCAGCCATGTCCTTTTTTCAACCCTTGGGATATATTGGAGAGTTTCACTTCTGTTGACTTTGAAACACAAATTGGATACCATACTTCACGGGGGCCCGTTGTACTGCATATGCCACTGCCGGGGTGAATACACCTCATATTAAATCTTGATCAGATTATCCATGTCTGTGATGTGTTATGTATCGCACAGGACATCATATAGAGTATCATTGCTAAGTGGATTTTAAAATGCAGGCTAGGCAACTATCTGTTATGATATTTCTCGGATGTGCTGTTGAATTAAGCTGGAACAGTCCATTCATGGTTAATTCCAAATTTCCTGAAGCTATGCTAAAGTTCTACTTCCAAGATATTCCTCCGCCTCGTGCAAACGAAGCTTAACAGAGTCTATAAAATGAAACCAAAGGGACAACGCACCACATTCGTGCGCACTCGGTGTAACAATATTTTCCATAAGAACTGTTTCTTACCAGGCATTACCAACAAACCTATTTTCGCACTATTTTACACCAAATAAATTATTAATCTATTATTGTAATTTACGTGTACAATATAAGTAAAATACAAATTAACCAAAATTAAGGTACTTTTAGGTTAACAGAAGTATAAAACGCTTATGATACCTGGGATATTTAGGACATAATCTAACACGCAGTGTATGGGGTGATTTCTCAAAGTTTAAATTAAGAATGTGGGAAGAAACCGCCAATAGGCTATCCAGACTGGTCACCGTAAAGTGAGCCGTTTTGAAAACTCTGTCGTTTGGAATAATAGTCAATAAATATATTATATTTCTTGCCACAGACGTTAACTTCCGAATGTGGTGGAATATACACACTGCGTTTATTGCTAACATGGCAATATTTTTTTTAATGGTTGTTAAAGGATAAAATATGGATGAAAGGAAAAAATAACTAAGGCCTCAAAGGTTACTGTACGTGTCAGTGGATATGCATTGACTTGCAAAATAATTGGGTTTTTGCAGAATTGCACAAACATTCCGTAAGTGTACGCAGTTAAATATTAATCTAGGTAAAGAAATTGTGTGACGATTTTTTTGTGAAAATATAGTACGACTAAGAACACATAATATTAAATATGGGATGTGTGTGTTATTAAAAATCTAAATATTAAAATCACTTTATTATAAAAAATATTAGAGGCTACTAATGATAAAACAAGTTCCTGGATAGGAAATTAATTTATTGAATGGAAAACTGGCATGTGTGAGAACTGGCAATGTAACCACCTTTCTTTTTAACAAAAGAAAACCTTGCACCCACAGAGTGCTGAGTTGACAAGCAAACATCCGCACTATTTTAAATTTACAGGATTTTTCCTCGAAATCTACTCGCCTCAAAGCGCTGAACCTAGAAAAGCCATTTCGGAAATTTAATCATAATAAATCTTATTTCCCACAAAAAATTTATTTCCGATTACGGTTTCAAAACTTTGCTGGACGATGTCGTGGACGCCACTTTTATTTATGAAGGGGTATAATATCACCAACTAACGTTTCACAGATTTCAGATCTCGATTCAAGAAACCACTGTTCAGTCATGTGTTACTTTATTTCAAATAATTGCAAATATTTCACATAAAATTTTTAAAATATTTTTATGGGTGCTTTTGTATTAATGCATAATTACACGTATGTACATACATATGCAGTTACATATGGACGGCCCAGTAGTAGCAAATGTTTCTATATGCAACCTTGAATGAACTACGAAATATTGTAGCTGTGCCAGTTTCATAAATTTACACAAAAAATTAAGCTCATAATAAGTTAAACAAGAAATGTAATTATGCATTAAGCACTCCAGACCATGATATGTTCATGCATTATGAGAGTGGAAAATTAAACTGCAGAAAATAAATATGCAGGGACACGATTTTAGAAACTTGCGAAGTACGGAAATAAAAACATGGCATCATTTTTGAAGGGTAAATTTCCCAGAAAGCACACACGGTTTGTTTTTAAACACTGCTAACGTGATACCAGGGCGAGGCTTCATAACTTCAGGGACGTTTTCTCCTCTTCGTGTCGCTCCCTCTCTCTCTCTCTCTCTCTCTCTCTCTCTCTCTCTCTCTCTCT
>NQII01005917.1:0-74215 GCA_002778355.1 Clitarchus hookeri
TAAATAACGTTTTACAATTGCGCAAAACATCCGACTCAACCACCACGCCATTTTAACGTCTGTAGCAATTCCGATAAATACTGATGATCTTGCCTTCGATGTACGGGAATTTATCGATAGTCACTAACAATCGATTGTAAATAGACAACTACTATCGATTCATCAAAATACTCGCATTTTGGGTTTATAGAATGAAATGTTTTTTCGCTGGCATCGCATATTCTTTTGTGTGAAATTCTCAAGATTAAAAACTTTACGCTTGTGGAATATCCATTAATAATATATACATTACATGACTTTTATAATGGGTAAGTGTATGTACGAACACATGTACACGCACAGTGGAACGTAAACATTGCATGTAAACATTGCCATGTGACCTGTCACATGACAATGTTTGTTTACTTTTGGCGGAAGGATACGAAATGGGCTTGAAAGTAAATCTTTAGCAGGGCTTCAAGAAAGTCTCTTCCAGTCGTGAACCGACTATAGTTGGCGTCATCAGTGCCACTTAGGTGTGGAAAATGGCAAAATGTAAACAAATGGCAAAATAAAAAACCAATATGTCTGTTGGAGTGCATTCGACAGAATGAGCAAAGGTGAGATGAGTGGAGGCCTGCCGACTAATTAATCAATTTCCAATTGACGAAAAGTAAATAAGGAAATAGTGTCGATAGCTGGCCACGAGTTATTGAGTGCCTTGCATTGGGAAAAATGTACACTGTTCATCCAAATAATATTAAAAGGTTATATCGTCTTTCTTATACATGAGTCTCAAGACTAATCGCCTTTCTCAGAACTAAAAAATGTTAATTTTTGTATATTATCACCCCGCGAAAATTACGTGTATCCGTATCGGACTATTAATAGTATGTTTCAATGTTGGAAAGTAAAATTGACATTAAAATAAACCAATTGATTTTTTTCTCTTAAGTGCCTATTTCGATAGACACGTAAACGCAAAAAGATTTAATTTTGATGCATGTATATTTTTGGTCCTTTTTATTTACCGATTTATCTTAACAAATCGTTTGGAAATTATTGTCACAAAATTCCATGCAAATTTAGGGAGTCAATTCCCATTCTCATAAAAAGGAAGGGGTATGATAGAACCAACTTCATTTTAGAGATGTAAGATTTCCATTTTCCAATTCGCTATTAGTGCATATGTTATTTATTCACAATTACTTACTGATATTGTAATTTAAAAGCATTTCAATACTCGATTTTTGGGGGCTCGTAGCTCTTTACCAATAACTTAAAAGAAAATTAGTACAATGTTTTTTTTCTTATATGTTTGTAAGGAATAACCTACCTGACACTGTCTGTGTCGTTCAAATACAGCCCATAGGCCTATAGAGTACCAGTTTTTACAGAGTTGCCTCAGGTTGTCGTTTTATAGGCGACAGTTAAAATGAAGGGATGTTAGTTTTGAAGTCTCGTGGATAGCGAGGTCGTTATAGACGGAGCAAGATGAACAAAGAAGAAGGAACGGGGAATGAACTGACCTCTGAACCATCCCAGCACTGACCTGGAGTAGTTGAGGGAAACCATGGAATACCGAAATAAAGATGGTCGGACCACTACGCCTCCTGGTAGCAGTTACAGATAACATAATTTTAACAAGACATATTGCCTCTTGACGGCGTCGCTTCTTTGAGAATTATAGCTCGTCTGAGGCAGGGAAGCGCGGGAGCGATAAGGACTACACTGACATACGCGCCTCACGTATTTTCGGCCCTACGCGCAATGCACTTAACTGAGTGCAGTGTTCTCGTCGTGCGCGTGTAACTATGGGACTTTAAGCAATGACCCTATTAATTTATCGGTGGGAAGTCTGAAGCAAAGTTGGATGCATGTTCTTATAATAGTATCCCATGTTTCCAACTAGTATATTCTAAGCTACAGAAATGTGAAAAAGCCGTATCTAGTTATGGCGGAGGGCTCGGAAATAGCATTTATAATGTACATGACGTATCGACAGTATTACGCGTACCTGATGTGAAGTGTGTTATCCTTTCGTGCATTGGTATTATGGGGACACGTTTAAGGGTTTCGTAAAAAAAATATGAATTCCAAAAACACATAGTAACACAATCCAAGCCCCAGGACGGCGGTGGATTAAGCACGAGTACTCACGGCGTCCGGCGTTGTGATGTGCCGCCTCACACAGGTGTTAGGTGGGCTGCTGTCTCCTACTCTTCCTNGTCTTCCTCATCCATTATAGTTGTTAGGGTAGGGCGCCATATCTTCGCCTGCTCCTCTTCAGCCATGGGCCCTCCCATTAGCCAGCGGGCTACGTCGTAGGAAGGGCCCTGCTCCTCTGCTCCTCCGCTCCTCCAGAGGGTTTCATCGTAGCAAGGACCCCTCTTGCTCCTCCGCGCCCTTCTTGAGAGGCCCTCCTCTGGAGTTGGCCAACACACACCAGGCCATCTTCCACATGGCGAGCAGAAGCAGCGCCAATCCCAGGATAAAAATTGCCAGNGCAACAAGTCATGTTCACATCACTGAGTGGTGTTTGAACCTGCGCTGTGGAGGCCACAGGTTCGATCCTCGCCGACAGCACTGTAGCTGCTGTCCGTCTATGTCTATATGCTTGCCTGCAGCTCCTCGACACACAGCGGCCTCCCATCAAGGTCATACTGCGTGACGCCTGGTTCCTCTGCTCGTGGGGGACGTGCGGAACTTGCAGTTGGCTCGTNCAGAAATCCTCCTCTCGGCACTGCAACATATCATGTTCACATCACCGAGTGGTGTTTGAACCTGCGCTGTGGAGTCCACAGGTTCGATCCTCGCCGACAGCACTGTAGCTGCTGTCCGTCTATGTCTATATGCTTGCCTGCAGCTCTTCGACACACAGCGGCCTCCCATCAAGGTCATACTGCGTGACGCCTGGTTCCTCTGCTCGTGGGGGACGTGCGGAACTTGCAGTTGGCTCGTGGGTTTCTCGGAGTACTACCATTCCATCCATGATTGAGTTCCGTTGTCGCTTCGTGCTCTGATCTCACTAAGACTTGAGGAACGACGGTCACCTACAGGCCCACCTCACTACTTTACTCTCCGCATTTATTTTTACCACATTTCAGTTTGTTATTGACGTTCAGCAATTGACCATTTCAGAAGACATTTAAAAATAAAATTACAAAACATTATATGTATTTTATTTTCTACTTATTTTTGCCACTGCTTATAATACCTATGGCTTGGCCCATTAAAATTAATAGGAAGATCGATCAACTCTTCGCACATTCCGTGACATTTCAGACAACACACTTCATGCAATGTGTTTACGGGGTATAACTTGACTTACCTGTAAATTACGCAATAATTCTTATTTCCATAAAGTGTGGTCGGTTGTGTCGCGATCTGAAGACAATCGGAGAGAACTGCTTAACAGGTCCGTTCAAAGCTTAGAATTTCAGAACATGGCTGGGATGAGCTGGGGCGTTATTTGCGTGCCAAGTCTACTTGATCAACAGAAAATTGTCAAATATTCACGGTGCTAACAAAAGAATATAAAATTCCCGCAACGATATTGCAGAATATAATGAAGACCCCAACTCGAATTGTTAAAACTATAAAAAAAAAAAATTGTCTAAAATGGCGGGAGCGTTAAGGATGACACAAGCTCGCATATTAGACGTCTCATGACCTCTACGTGCAAGGCACTTAATATGCTTGTAGTCTCTACGTCAGTAGCGGGACTAATACGGGGCCATCAGCGTGAAGTGAAAAAGATGCACATTACTAATTATGGAAGGTACAAAATATATACATAAGAACATACACTGCAACAGCATTCAGGTACGTGGTGTCCGCGTACATACACTGTCAAATTATTTCGTGAAATTACATCTGCATGGACAGTGTAATTTTACACAAGAAGTTTTGTAAAATAATCGATACGACAACATGTCGTTGCAATCTAAATCACTAAGCTCTTATCTGTAAAATTACGTGAAATCGTGTACGAAATTACAAATAACGTGAGTATTCACAACTTCATGTTATTGTGTTAAAACACCGAAGGCTTGTTAAAATTACCAGGCAGTTACCAGTGTAAATATCGATAAACACATAAGGGTTCATTTACACATGTTTTATTATATCACATCACAAAGATTGTGTACATTAAAAAAAACAGATGCTTAAAAATAACTATATTTAAACTATTTCTTCATGTTAATATTATCAATCATGAAATGTAAAACTACATAAACATTTTTGGCTTCTATTACAAATATTGTTTTCCATTTTTTTCCCAGTAGTTGCATGTTATTGCACTAAAACAAACCTGTCATTTTGAAAGTATACCATCATTGCTTGTGTTCAGTAAGCATTTTATTGTGGCGACTTGAGTTTGATTGCTGTTCGTTTGAGTCTTTAGCATGTGGTGGAAATGGCAGACAATGTCGGCATGTGGGTTTTCTCGGCGTATTCTCACTTCCCTCAACATTGCATTTCATCGTCGCCCCAACTTACGGTTCCTTTCCATATCACCGCCAGGTATGATGAAGAGCCATGTCTCCCAGATAGAAACTCGGTCACCGTCGCTTTGTCACACCTCACCTCTTAGCTGCAGGTTAGAAAGAAAGATTGCGATTGATCTGAGGAATTGATTTACTTCATGTTTTGTTTGGAGTTAGTTGTTATTCTTGGGTAATTACGGAGTTTAGGGGCTTTTCTGAACGAAACGTCCTAGACCAACAAAAATAGCATTAATGGGTTCTGCACAGCTTACCTTGTTCATATTTAGGAGAGGGTCATGTTAAAATGAGTAGAACATATTTTAAAAAATTAACAAAATTGCAAAATGTACGAGCAGTTTTCCGGTCTGTTTACGTCAATCACCATTATTAATGGCCGCGCATTGCTGATCCGACGCTACCTAGCGGCCACTGATTTCAGTACGGGCATTTTTACGGTAAATTTTTAAGCAGGTCAGTAGGTATTGCTCCTTTGCTGGCATGATTCTTGTCGTCCTAATCCGGCGGATTTAAAGCGGAGAAAGCAAGAACGTATGTTTCTGTGCATTATATTCGCCTATGAACGAGTACTTCAGTCCGTAATATTCGCGTATGTGGAGTTTAAGTGGAACATGGTGTTTCGTCGAGTGAGGTAAGGTTGAATTGGCAGTTGACAGAGAAATTATACCAGCCGCCTACCTAGGTGAGTAAATTGGTATTCTTTTGGTGTGTTTTACGGTTCCTTTAAATCCCTAAAATCCTAAATTCGTGGTTTAGCGTAAAACCCTACAATCCTAGGTTAGTATAAAACCCTACAATCATAGCTTAGTTTAAAAACCTATAATCCTAGCTTAGTTTAAAACCCTAAAGCCCTAGGTTAGTGTATAACCCTACAATCCTAGGTTAGATTAAAACCCACCAATCCTAGGTTAGTTTAAAAATGTAAAATAGTGATTCACTCATCGTGTGGTTAGGTTCTGTTAGGTTAGGAGGACACATGTTACAAAATTAGTCACACATTAATGATCCTAGTATCTTCGTGTTCTGCGTAATTAAAAGAGTAGAAATTTACCACTATTCGGGGGTTTTTTTTTTTTTACCGAAAAGCCCTTAAACTGCATAATTACCAAAAAATTAATCGAATTAATCATAAAAAAGCTTCAAAGAAGCAATGAAGAAAATAAGAAAGAAAAGAGAACATAACANTTACCGAAAAGCCCTTAAACTGCATAATTACCAAAAAAATTAATCGAATTAATCATAAAAAAGCTTCAAAGAAGCAATGAAGAAAATAAGAAAGAAAAGAGAACATAACAGAGTAAAAAGAAAGAGAAAATCATATAGGTTGAATAGAAATTGTCTATGGCAATGAAGTATGGAGAGAAAGATGGAAGGAACTATAGGAATGGGCGGTATATTGGTTGGTATACCTGATGATATGAGAAAAGTACAAGCTACACACAAAAGAGAGATGGTGCATACTACAGAGAAAAACGGAGTGCCCGGCTGAAACCTATTGTAAGATAGATTTACTTAAAAATAGGATAGAATAGCCCGAGATCCTGACCTAAGTTTTACGGTAAACAATATTCGTTGTGGTTGAAAAAATCTGTTTATAACTGCAGTCGTTCCATTTGTTCAGTTTTTATTTGAGAAAACTTGAACACCGGGTCTGTTGGTAGCTTCATGATCTCAGGTTGAAATAATGTTGGGAATATATATATATACAGACATTGTATCTCCAGTCAGCAAACACAGCACTTTAAAAGTACACAATTTAAAAATTATTCCTAACTAATACATTGGACGTCAATAATTACATGATTTAACAAAGTAGCAAAATTCATGTTACGAACCAAAACGAAACTTCCAAGGCAATAAAACATTTTTGACCAACCTGTTCGTATTAAATCCAAGGCAAAGTCCCGGCATGGGGACTAGCCACCAGATGATCATCTCCATTATCGTAGCTATCCTCGTAAATATCTAGAAATATCTCTTTTAGTACGCAAATCAAATATTCCTCAAATCCTTTTATTCGCTGAATATCTCCGTGATAACAAAAGTGAATAGAACTCTTAATTGGACCGGTATTTAAACTCGATGATTTCATTGTTGTGTTAATGCATGTTCTGATTTGGTTACGGTTCGACGAAACAGTAAGAGTCCTATCTTTCACAAAATCCTGAAACAGTTAAACATTAATAAAAAAAATTAAACGTTGATAATAAATATAGTTTAGTTTATCTGAGACTTGGGAAGAATTTTTAAATATATACAAAAAGTAATATGAAAAAAAAATTTCCAGTATGGCAATTGTATATTATGTAGTGGCACATGAATATTCGCACTTTTTTTCTTTGGTAGCCTATGCGCGCAGCATGTATAGTGTTATTTTTACGATAGGCCTACTCTGTAGCCAGTAATAAACAATATATAACGTGACCGTATTTCATACAACCAAGTTGAACAAAAAATCCTCCCGCTTTGACAACAGCCAATGGATAAACAATTACTCCAGTACATGATAGGCAGAGAAGTCCAGGCTCACCAAACGCATCGGCGTAATATACGCACCTCTTAATATTTTGTCGTATTGGTGTAGACATTTTATTATCCTAATATTTGTGTTGAATGGAACAACGTTACCAATTAACCATATTTACTCAAATTGAAAATAACTGAAATGTATTATTTTCAATAATTTCAATCGCAACAATTTTCAAATTTTTTTAAAGCTTAACTTCCTGAATACTTGAAAACTGTGATAGTATGGTATTGGTATGTTGCGATTACGAAAAGAATACTTATTTTATATGATTGGCCTATTATTTGACTATTATATTTTACTAATACCGTGGATTCGAGTAACTTATAATTAAGTATCATTGTCTATATTAGGTTACCTGTAACTATTATGATTATATTGGTTACACCATTAGTGATAAGTGCCATGTACACATGGATTATCGATCATTGCATTTACTACTCTTTAACGCAATAATGGAATAACTTAGTTATTCACTTAGGGTGTTGAACAGAAGCTGATTTGACTGGCATCTATGAAAAACTTATCCAGAAAATTACATTTGTTTAGCATGATAATAATTTTCCAGACCAAGTGGCATACTAGTGATGTCTGCCACATGTAACTTTCTAGTAAGACTACATTTCTCCCTTCGGAGCCAAATTACGGGTCAGAATATTCTGTCCACAATAAACAAATATTTCATTTTGTCGAAACGGAAACTGCATTATGCTTATTCTCATAGCAACAAAATTTGAAGAAAAAATATTGTATGGTATTTAGACTCGAATGAGTCAATACATAATTTGATCGATGTTGCTGATTTCAGTAGAGTCAATGTGGATAATACGAGAGTGGTGCAAATCGGAGCTAACTGCTTTAGCTAAGGGACAGCCTATAGTCTGGTCACACTGAACAGTAGTCGAAATGGAAAGTGTGATAGGACTGGAATAGTGAAGGAGATAATACGAGGGTTGGAAGTGGAGCACTTCGGGAAAGCCTCACACTATGGCGGTGTCCGTCATGCTATCCACATGTAACATTACTTCCTGCTCTGATCTGGGATCGAAACACGTACCCTAGCGATGGAAGTATCATCATGACTAAGTGAATGAGTCGTGATAGTGTTATAGAAATACGAGTAGTTTTATTTTATTTTGTTGCGAACTGTGTGGTAAATGTAAGTGAACCACGACCTATTTACTAAGAGAGGACATCGCGTCAGGACAAGATGAACTCCACAGGAACAGCGGTAATAACTATACTTTCATTTTCCAATTTCACAGCGAGCTATAGAGGAGTCATTTTGTTTAGGAGCCACAGGGTTGCAGTGGTCAGACTACTCGTCTTCCACCAAAACGTGTGGAGAATATTGCGGTTGGCGGGAGGGTTTTTATTAGGGTACACCCTCACTTCGATCATCTTCACCACTACTGGAAACTGCATTTGCAACGCGCCACCATAATGTGGACTCCTGGCTGAAGCTATTTTGCAATTCTACATCCTAAAAGTGCGAGAGCATTAAGGTGACCTAGGCACGCGAGTAGTTAGAAACAGGGGGTTGTGAGATACCCATGTAGGTGTGGGGATCGGGGATCAATGACCTTGTTCTTCAAAGGTTGAGGTCAAGGTCAAAAAATGTATCTTGTGGATTCCAAGATGGCCATTTTGTCAGCCAGTACCCAAACATCATGCTCTTTAATTCCTTCCTGGTGGCAGCCACTTTGTAAGCCAATACCCAAAATTCATGCTCTTGCATTCCTTCCTGATATCCAAAATTTTCCAAAAATTTCCAAAATTAAAAAAAATTCAAATTTTTTTCCTGAGTACTCCATGGCGGCCATTTTGCCAGTCAGTTNAATATCCAAAAATTTCCAAAATTAAAAAAAATTCAAATTTTTTTCCTGAGTACTCCATGGCGGCCATTTTGCCAGTCAGTTCCTTGAGGTATCCTTGCGACGATGCCCCGACCCCAGATCCCTGCCCCAATGCCCTGGTCCATTTTGATTGCAGCCATTTTGTCAGCCAGTACCCTAGGGGATCCCTACAAGACACTGTTGTCCCAGATCACCACCACCATTCCCCGACCCATTTATACAGTGGGCATTTTGTAAGCCAGTACCTATGAAGGATCCCTGCGATGATGCCATTGTCCCAGATCCTCGCCACTATGCCCTAGTCAATTTCGACAGTGGCCATTTTGTCAGCCAGTACCCTGAGGGATCACTACGATTATGCCATTGTCCCAGATCCCCAACCAAATGCCCTGGACCATTTCGGTGGTGGCCACCTTGTCAGCCTATATCCTGGGGGGATCCCCACTACAATGTCATTCCAGATCACTGCCATGATTCCTGGTCAATTTCTATGGTGGCCATTTTGTCAGCCAGTACCCTGTGGGATCCCCACGACGATGCCCTGACCCCAGATCCCCACCATGATGCACCAATGAGGTTTTCCCCATGTGCTGCATACTCGTCTTTATTTTGTCAGCCATTACCTGGGGGGTCCCTACAATGAGGCCCTGAAATCCAGATCCCAGCCACGATGCCCCAACGAGGTTTATTCGCCCCCACGACGATGCTCTGACCCCAGATCTCCAGCATGATGCTCCCAGGGAGGGTTGCTCCTTGTGCCACTAAATGTTACTAGTACCTCCCTCCTCACTGATTGACTACACGAGGCTCCCACAGCCAGTTCACCCGAGACTTTCCCCTATGTCCCACACACACGTGCGCACACACACATTCATGCTTACATACACCTCGTGGCAGCAGTCCTGCCCTCTCACTTACCGTCCACATGGTATGAGCATGAGGACGGGCCCGGACTGAGGCCCAGGCAGTACACTACGCTTGTTATGTCACCAATATGTCCTAGGTAACGTCACAAATATAGTGTACACGTGGGTTACAATGCTGCTTTTGACCATCTAAAATAAAACAAAGCGGACAGATGAACGCACAGAGATTATAGTAAAGGGAAAGAGTACAGCAGATATCGGGAAGGGGAAGGGTAGCACTACAGTGTGTGTCGCCAAAACAGTGCGATAAAAAAAAACAAGACATATTAGTCACATGCCTGACAAGATGAATATGACTCTTGCATGTGCTACAACAACAGCAGCATCGACTGTATACCTGGCAACACGATGCTTGCATTGCTACAGTATACCTCTGGAACAGCATCGCTGGCACACCTGGTAAGACGATGCTTGCATCTGTAAAGCTCTGGAAAAAACATGTACAGCACATACTGGTAACACACCTGACAAGATAAGAATGTCTTTTGCACGAGCTACAGCATGCTACCAGCCAACATACCTGGCAAGAAGAAGAATAATATGTCTCTTGTGTGTGCTATAGTATGCTGGAACAGACTGCGCTGAACAACAATAGCATACCTGACCAGACGACGACTCTTGCATGTGCTCCAATATACTGTAATACAGCAGGAAATACTGGTAACATACCTGACAAGATAAGAATGTGCCTCTTGTATGACCTATAGTATGCTACCAGTCAGCATACCTTGCAAGAAATGGCTCCTGCATGTGCTACAGTATGCTAAATGGGACATATGGCTACCAGCACCCACAACAATATAGCTGACAAGAGGAATACAACACTTGCACATGCTCTAGTACACTGCCGGGAAAAAACACTCTCTCCGGGAACAGACATATATATAATGATACGTGCCTGGGCCAGAGCTGTTTTTTTTATTAGGTATGATAACAATAGGGGGTGGTGTGTATGGCATCGTCCGGGACATTCCGCTTGTCATCCATCCACGAAAGAGCCAACTTGTTGGTACGCTCAGTATATACTTTGTGATGGTACGGCCTAACACTACTGACCTGCAATCTCATGAAGCGCTGGGCCAAAAGGATATGCCAATAATCGTCAAGTGTTATTGTATTCTGTACAACACTCTTTTGTATCCCCTTTGCGCGCTTCACTACCTTATTGTGACAGAAATACGAGTACAGATTCGCCCTCAGCCCGACAAACTCAATCATATTGTTACCTCAACACTCATCCTTAAATTTACCAATAACCTTGGCGTTGACAGGTGAGTAGCATGGATGAGCAGGAGGGTAGATGCTGGTGTCAACCAGTGTATATGGGTTTATCAAATTCAATGCTCTCGTGGGCTAGCTTTACGAGGGATAATGGCTCGTCGTAAATGGTTCTACATTTGAAGGCTGGTTTTGCAATTAGCTTCTTCGCCCGAACTTCTCTACATATGAGTTCCATACACTGGCATTTAAGCTTATTCTCCATAGCATTATTCATTAGCTTGAAGAAATTCTTCTCGAAGGTGTTCGTGGCTGCCTTATGTTTCAATGTATTCATGTCAATATACGGCTTTAGCCAAGCATTCTGGTGGAATCGAAGGACACAGTGAATTACCTTCAGCCGTACCCATGACCTAATGCTTGCTTGAGGTTTACATAATGTATGATGTAATGAGTTTTGGTTTCCAGGGTGGTCATGGGTTTCGGTTGTTTGGAACCTGGGGGACACTCGTTCACCAGTAGGAATGGCAGATCTCTACGGTCATCGTGAATGGTGCTAGGGTACTCTACATCCCACTCCAGTATGTAGCTGACATGTCTGTCGTCCGGCACAGACATGAAGTCAATGTCCGTGGCGATCCTTTCAAAACCACTGTATGGCAGCGGCAGGGACATTGCCCACCTGTATAAATTATTAGCATCTACATACTGAATTATAAGTAGATTGCCTGCTAGCATCTTAGGTGTCAGGAATGTACTTGTTGTTAGCCACCACGTGGCATTTGATGCACTGGTCCACCCCTCCCCGGATACTAGTCTCAATGAACAGGTGGACGTCGTAGTCGACAAGTAGCTGCAACTCCACTTGTGACGTGCGTAACATCGCATCGAACGAGAATCCGGGAGCACTCACATAGCAAACACAATCAAGTACATACGTATCCAGACAGAGCCCCCATAAATTCTCGAAGACGTCGCACAGAATCAAGATGTCAGTCTTCAGATATAGTTAGGCATAGTCCTGGAGAGTGCAGCAGCCGAACACCGTCTGCAGCACTAACGCCACATCCGGTGAGCCGGTTGTAAAACTCTTTGATTGTTGGCAACCGCTGCTCGGTGAGCTTCCCCCACAAGTCGACAAAATCGTAGGGGAACACGCCTTAGTGGTTCACCAACTCGAGCTGTTCTGCTGTGAAGAATCTAGACGATGGCTTAAAGTCATCGGATGGTAGATTTTGTGTGAGTGTTGCGAGGCTGGCAGACATAAATTGAAAAGTATCGATAAATTGTATAGTAAATTGGTCACCTAAACTTTTACTGAAGGTCATAAGCCTCTATTCAGCATGCGGAATAATATATATATCCTGGTATCAAAGCCAAGCACCTTAATAATAAAATTGGCTTTGTATGTCAAGTTATGGAAGAGAATAGGCAGTCTTTGGGGGCAGTGGCGAAGCTTGTTACAGTTATTACATGCCACTGCGACAAAGTTGCAGGTGAAATGGTCGTGGACATGCACCTTCCGGTTTGTGCTGGTGAAGAGGCTGGAACAATAGCAACAGGTGGTGGCTAGCGTATAAGCATTCCGTTCGTCAAATGTCAGTGTACGCATAGGCCAGATGACCTATCTTCACAACTTCTTCCATGAACTGTCTCGATGCACCTTCGCCTGTGTAACATATTACACCTGGGGGTAGGCTGGTCGTCTTGGAGGCTGGTATCACGTCGTTATCCACCACTATGTAGATGCCATAGCTGTAGTGCTTTTGGTACCTATAGGCGTAGGACATGTCCGGGTTTGGCTGACATGTCCGGACCGGCACCAGCGTTGCCTCAAAGTCAGCGTACATGACTGGAGGTACCTTATCGCCATTCTGATAATTCTTGAACTTGAGCACAGGAGGCTTGCCATTCTTGTCCAGCTGAATCATGTTGGCACCAACTGTTTCTTGCTCTTTACAATACCTCCTGTGCTCAGCCAAAGTTTCGGTACCTGTCAGCCCCATTACACATGGTTGATTGTCATATGCCTTGAGGCATATTCTGCAGATATTAACGTGTTCATCGTGTGACATCACCTGGGAGCATATCAGTCCAGAGAAATCTCCAATGAAGCAGTAATGAGAGTTCTGGGGCTCCGCTGTGGTGAGTAGCAGCAAGTCAAAGTGCTGGGCCAGTTCTTCACCTGTCACCTGTATTGGCACTATCTTTATATTTTCGACGAGTGCGTAGACCTTGGCGCTGACCCCCCGGTTTGGACATCCCAAATTTAGCTATTTGCAGTAGAGGGACCGGGAACTCTATTTTGTGAAAGTCGAAATGCGTCTCCAGTTCGATGTAACACTGGTTGACACGCTCCAGATTTCAACCCTCTGCATAGCGTGCCAGGATTGCACATTTAAAACACTGCTGGTCTGTGTTTTGTACATTGACAATAACATTCTACATCGCTCTACCTGCAATGCTTGCATGTAGGGCGATGTAGGAGGACGATATCAGTGGGTAGAGTTTATTGACATGCAGCTGAAGCCACTTCACAGAGGTGAGGTTCCAGACACTGACCTTCCCCATGTACTCGTCCTCCTGAAACAGCTTGGCAATGGCAGCCGACACTGCCTCTTGAACGTCAGCTATATTAAAGAGGGGTATGTTCTTCGTTTTGAAGGCTCGGTGGTCCATTTCGTCGTCGTTCGGCTCCGGTTTTTGATATATGCACTCGAGGAAAAAATAATTTTTACCGCCCCCAGGTCCTCGATTTCCTGCTAGCTGGCAGATGAAATACTGTTTCATCTGCTCAATGTAGCCACAAATATCTATGGCCACACTCGATGTATTCTCGGCGATGTATGTTTTCATAACGGCCCGAAACACACTCTCAGCCTCTACAAACCCATAGGTGTTACACTCGCCGGCACCAGTGACAACGGTCCCAAGGCGAGAGCGGCGGCCCTCTGCTGCAATATCATGAACTGGTGTGAGACGAGATGGGCCTGGTTGGTTACTTGCTGCACGTGACCTTTTCGTCGGCCGAGAGGCTTTGGCAGTTCCATTACACTTGGAACTATGTGCATGCAGTGTATCTTTTCTGGTAAACTGCCTGCCGCAGTTCCCGCATGCCAAAGTCACAGCATCGGGATTCACCCAACAGCTACGTTCATGGCGACGAGCATCGCAAGAACGACCCAAACCTTCATTACAGATTGAGCAGTGGGATGATGCTGCCTGTCTGATCAGTCCTGTACATGCACATGCGATGACTGTTAAGTTTGTCGGCGCGGACAAATGTCCGCCCATACCTATCGCACATGTGTTGTACCTGCTCCAGGAATGGATTTAAGGAACAGTTACGCTCATGGCGTAAACCATTCTTGGGAACTGTAAATATCTGGCCGCAGAAACCACACTGTAGTGCAGGCCGACGTAACGTAGGGGCAATAGATGCTGCATGTGTGGAAAAATAAGACGAAGCTGAAGAACTGCCAGACACCATCGCGTCTCAGCGAGTAAGTGGTGGTGGCCTTGACTGGATGTACGGGCCTTTCTCATTGTAGGCCAGGAGGGATCCTATAGGAAAAAGTTTCTTGACTAGTTCGAAAATGTATCAATATAAGTATATATATATATAAATGTCANTATATATATATATATATATAAATGTCAATATATATAGGACAACAAACCTAAATTAACATCTCATAATGTAAGTGTAGAGTGTGAATGTACAAATGCGATGCGCTCGGCGTACGTTCCCCGGGCCTCGAACCCTGGGAGACTCATGCACAAACAGAGTGGGGGAGCGATTAGTTGTAAGGAGAACATATCAAAATGGTTCACATGAACGATATTTATGTATGAAGGAGGAACAATTCTATTCACGCCTAGGTGTCTCAGAATGTGCTGGAGTAGTTTATTAGTTTGCCTCAAGCTTGTAAAAACAGCAAATCACACACACACACACACACACACACACACACACACACTAGCAACACACATGAGTACAACATGAATAAAATTATACCATGCTACCACTAACAAATACAAACACACTCTGACTAACAAACGTGTTTAAGTAGGGTAAAACATAAATTCTAATAATAAAAAATGATATCGCAATGTCAATAACAAATACAAAAAATAATCTAAAATAATAAATGCATGATAAGCATTGCAACTGACTGCCAGTGCTCTAGGCAGTTAGGGCGGTCGACAACGTCTCTGGGTTTAAACAAAACCTGTTTCGGAGAGTGAAAGTCCTGTGCGATGCCGGACGAACTGCCTGCTGCTCTACTATGTGTAAACAGCTAAGGCAAGAGCCCTAGACCAACACATGCTGACCAACTTGTTATTAACATCTTGCATCACAGTGTAACCAGTGCGCGAGTCTCAAGGCCACCGCTCTACTACTATGTATAAACATATTACACATGAGCCTGAGGCGGTAGGCCGGCCAACTAACGCTGACCTTGTACTGGCGTGGAGAGTGAAATGTGTTATTTGCGGCACAGCAGCCTAAGGTGCACACTGTACAGTAGGGTGGGTCTTTTTTTTTCTCGATATTGTGAAGGGCACAGCAATTGAAAGGTGCTAAATGGTGTTGGTAATCCATACGTAAAATTTTATTACGTTTTATTGTCTCCAGATTGTAATTAAAGATTTTAAAAAAATTGTTTTTCGAGGTTTTTTCTCAATAAAAAAATAATAATATAGAAATACTTTATACAAGTGATTAACATCGAATTGAATGAAAAATATACTTTGTTTTACTAATACTAAGAAGGAAGGTTCTGGAGAGATGTTGGAGGGGGGCATTAGATGCGACAAATGCCTGCAATTTGAGACAATAACAACCAGTGTCGTCCATCGCTAAATAGAGCGTGTTTGTTTGTTTTGTGTTTTCTCGTGCATTTTAACCATGAATCGTACTCGTATCAATTGGAAATGTGCGTTGTTCGGTGATATAGGTGATTTAAAAGACAATGTGTTACCAATGTATGAAGAAATAATGATGTGTTATGAGTGGATCCGACACAAGATAAAACATGAGAGGGAATCTAAAAAAGAACCCACTTATACCATCACAATCTTCACTGTAGGTTTTCAGGTCTGCCACATCGTCGTCGCCAACGACATAGGTAATGCTGCTGTTACCAGGCATTACACTGCTGTAGGCAGCCTCTGGACGGAATGACACGTTCATCTCGGTGCTAGCTGACTTAGGTTGGCTGACAGGATACACATGGCTTATATATTGTTCTCTCCACGTATGTGATTTCACCACCACTTCTTCAGAGCTTTGGTCAATAGTATTAAAATGCAAGCAATAATGCCATAAATAACCTGAAAACACTTGCACTTGCTGTGACATGTTAGTTCTCCCTCAGCTGTCGTGCCGTCTAGGGCTTCGGCATACATGGTGTAGGAATGTTTTCTTGTCCACTTACTTGCATACCCTGGTCGGCGCTGCTCCTACGTTCATGAAGAACTAGTAGTTTTTTCCCTTCCATTTTATGCACAACATACTTTGGCCGAGCAGGGTAGAATCCATTTCCTGCCACAGTCTTCCAGCATGCTCGTATGTATGTGGCCTGTACACTCTTCACTCCATCGGTAGGTTGAGCCATTATCTACATCTCGCAGGGTAAAGTTCACTTTCCTGTTCTCGTGACGTAGTTCGGTAATATCTTCAAATTCAACACGTACTGCTAGAATATGTCCATTTACAGGTAGCTGACTGTTTGGCCGGAGATTAGCGACGGCTCACCGACCGTATTTGTAGCAGAGTAGAATCTCACAGTGGAAATTATCCGAAGTGTCGTGATAGCCCAACATACGATTTGCACCATCACATACCTGCACTTGCTCATGTTCAAGCTCTGGTTTAAACACCACTCTTCTATAACCGATAAAGTATCTCATTTACAAGTCCATTTCTTCCAGCAGAAATGCCACACAGTCACGTACGTCAAACGTCCTACACATGGCGGAGGAATTNGCACCATCACATACCTGCACTTGCTCATGTTCAAGCTCTGGTTTAAACACCACTCTTCTATAACCGATAAAGTATCTTATTTACAAGTCCATTTCTTCCAGCAGAAATGCCACACAGTCACGTACGTCAAACGTCCTACACATGGCGGAGGAATTAGTTGTCTATTGAATGATGCACTTCTGTCGACTGCGGGCTGGATGTAACACCTGCCTCTTCTTATATTGCTGCCAAGTATACTTGACATGTTAATGGTGAACACAGTGTCTTCCTCACTGCATGCAGGTTTGTATGTCAGGCAACTGTACAGGACTCGGTCCAGCGGTTAATTACATCACCACTGTTGGCTCGGCATAGTTAATATACAATTGTGCGAGTAAACCATGCCTACTGTTGGCTCAGCATGGTTCATATACAATTGTGCGAGTAAACCATACCTGCGAATATTCTCCTCGCTTGCACGTGCTAACATAGTGCTGATGGAGCAATGCAGCTTCGTGTCCGGCCACAGTTAATATACTGCATATAAAACAACACTGCACAGTACTGGGTATAGGCAGTTCTCTTCGCTTTGACTCACCCAGTGTTCAAGTCCATTGCAACTTTCCACTTGTGCGGGCTGGCCGGGCGGTTTGAAGTGAACTCGCTGGTAGCTGGTCGTCAGTCACTTGGCTAGCGGGTTTAATGCAGTATACATGACTGACTGAAGTTATACTTCTGTAGGGGAAAGAGAGAGCCTTTCTTCCACATTTATGAAAACTCGACTACATGCATCGGCTTACCGTTGCCAATATCCCTGATGCCGGCATAGCTAATCTGAACTGTAGTAGTGTTAAGCTAAGCCATATCGTCGTAGGTGATAAGTTGAACATATCGCGATGGCAGTCTGACGCGAAACTCGGCATCTAGCAGGCACATCACGCACCTGCTATAAGTTGTCTCCACCCTCCAGAATCTCTTGCCACGTATAGGTTCCTGGCGACGAGGTCCGTTAGCGGCCGATACTGCGCGTTACCATTCAGCTTCGCAATAAGTCCATCCATGATGATGATAACCTATAGTACTGTGGTTACCCTCCTCGCATGTTCGCTATTTATAATGGCTGATGTTGTTCGGAAATATCACCCCTCCTTCCCCCATGGTGGGCCCACATTCTTAAAAACAGTACGTTCAAACATGGACACCCACGGTCTAGTCTACATGCAGTACACACATGTTCGATTTTTTTCACGTACTGCACCTTCCTACAGAATTCAAGAGGTACATATACCCACAGGTTCGTGTGAGATCGAAGACATTGGCGATCACCTTAAGCGGGAGCTAAGGGCGGAGGACGTGACATTGGTGCTGCACGGTAATGCAAATACACTACAAAGCGAGACATATTGTAATGCACAGATAGGCTTCACGCATAGCGATACGCTTGCCTCCATGCTAGGTTTTGAGAACGTAACATACCAGGCGAATAAATCACACAAATCTACCCTACCAGTAAACATATATATATATCTTAAAAACAACTCGTAATTTAAATATACAAATATTCTCCTTCACTAGTATTAAAAATAAACACTTGTAAAGTATTCTAAGCACATTAGTGACATATTAATAGAATAATTAATAAATTGCTGTTAATGTATTATGAAACTATTTGTATCTCACTTCATGGCAAATTACTAGTTTGAATTTAATTTATGTTTAATTTTTATTTCAAAAAAATATAAATAAAAAAAATAAAATTCAAGAGAATATGGCACAATTTGCCAACGCTATTGTGTAGTGCTCCATAAGAAACATGTTTTTAGCTATATAAAAGGGAAACTGAAGTCACACACAACATTTTCTAATATACTATGTTATTTATTATTTATACATTTATATCTCAAATTCTGCAAAACATCAGTAAACAAATAAAACTCTTATAAAGAGAAAGTTGGCAGAACATAAAGTTAGATAAAAGCAATCTAGTGTAAGACCATTCAGATGCTCACTTCATCATGAAGTTGACAAAGTATTATTACACACAAGTTATTATATATTTTTTTTTTTTATGCAAAAGAAAATATTTTACTTCAATTAAAAAGACAATTCAGATGCTCACTTCATCATGAAGTTGACAAAGTATTATTACACACAAGTTATTATATATTTTTTATTTTTTTCTGCAAAAGAAAATATTTTACTTCAATTAAAGTTACTATTATGCGTAATAAGGTAGTAGAAGCAAAATTAAAACAAAGTCTTATATGAGGTTTGATTTTTAACAAATTTTCAGGACCAAAAATTTAAAAACTTGCATTTGGGACCACCAATGCGGCGCTCTCCACATAACAAACAAATAAGCATTAGTAGCACACGAACTAAATGGCAGTGTCATTGATATCGCTACAGTCCTTTCAGAATGTGCATTACCCACAGTATTTGTTTGCCTTTAATGCTTGTCTATTTTCTGTGGTTCTAAATTGTGAGTATCTGGCTTGGTGAAACTTTGCCCCCTAGTTGGGAGCGCCATCTTTTACGTGGTTGAGGTGACCCAGGGCTGATTGAGTGCAGAATTGCCTGGCGCCTTAATGCAGCGGAGAGTTAGTGATGTGGGTCGGTCGGTCTACGGCCCAGGGGGGCCTGGATGCCTCCGTCAGTTTCATTATGAAGTTGTCACGCACTTAATATTACACTACATACGTGTTGACCTTATTATGAGACTGTAAACCGTCTTGTATGCCTGAAATATATTAGAAAAATTGTGGGTGGTACTACAAGCGGTGTAGCACCTTGTGTTCCAGGGTACAATGAATCAACACTCACTGAATTGTGTAAAGCTGTTAACTGTTCAAGTATTGGACATGTGATTATTAAAAGTAACGGACCCAATACTTATGGCCTGCCGGTGACCTTAGCTTCAAAATGACAAGTCAGCGTGGTGTTATGCAGATACGTGGTAGCGTTAAGCTCTCTGGTGAGAAGTGCAAGTGGATCTCCCGTCGGTACTTAAAAAAATAAAAGAAATCAAATGTTCCAGTTAATTAAGTAAATATTGCAATGAAGTGATATCAGCCTACGGAGGGGGCTCGCGGAGTGGACGACAACTCTGCAACTCTGGCTCGTGTGCTGAAGCGTCCGTCACAAGTGGCTAGAACCGACGTCAAACACCGAATGGTATAACATGACATAAGCACTATGTAACATTATTGCGATTACAAAAAATTATATAACTTAAATTAAACACATTGGTTACACCCCCGTTGGTTAACTTATGTCTGTTAAGGTTGATATTGTGAAGTTGATGGGAAGTGTCACCCCACTGAATGAAATGTTATTATGAGGGAGGCCTTTATAGGCAGTCTACCTTCATGAAAACATAATTACTCTTTTGTAAATAGACATTGAATACACTATTATGCTTTCTTGTGAAAAGTGCCTGTATTTAATTTCCTGTGGCGTGTTTGTATTTCACTGGCTACAGTGTTAACGGGTGGCTTTCTTCTGAAGTGATGGACGAGTCCACCTGGGCAAAGCGGTTAGGGGTGACATGCTTGATGGCTCTTTATACAATAAAACCCACCCCTGACTGTAGCTTTGAGTGCGATGGTTATAGAAAAAGGCTGTGCAATATTGGTCGCACTTTGGGGCACTTAGCATTTCAGCTTCAGCTTACAGGCCAGTTGACATCACCCGGTGGTGTGTTAAGTCGTATGTCGTGGTGCGAGCTGCTACGGCATAACAATCAATGGCTCATACACCCAACGACTGTGGCTTTGGGGTAAACACCGTTTCGGTTCGCCTGCTAATTTATTAAAAGCTTTACCTCTTGTGATAAATAAAGTAGGATGGTCTCTCGGGTCACGTAATACCAGTTGGCAAGATGGTGCAAGTTCCGTTCTTGTCAATCTGTACTATGCACTCTTGGCCTGATGTTGTTTGATGAGGCCTGGTGCAGCTGATGTGACTGTGGTGGTCAGAGTGGGCACAAGGGGCTCGTGGATGTAGGGTTCGCATCAAAATGATTGCATTATATTTAGAGTGTTAAGACAATATAATAAGTATAAGTCGGGACCCATAATTTCCAGTACCAAACAGTATATTTACTAATTGACATCAGATATACTGTCACTAAATATGCTTTACTGTTTAAAAAATACTCCCTTTTTTAGGCAATTCAATTGGCCAAAAATTCAAACTAGTATATTTTATTGTATTTACTTCATTTCTTTAATCTCAAAAGAGCATAAACATTAACTTCTTCTCTCATGTTTGCTTCTCTTTGTAACTTCGCCAGCTGTCTCGTAGATGTTTGTTTACACTGTAGCACCTACTAATAAAAATAAAAAGATATGCCTTGTGATTATTCATTATCGACACCGGCAGAATCGACGTATAATAACTCTGATTATGACATATTGAACCAGTAAACGTGACGTTCAAATACATATACTATTTGAATTGCAGTGATGTTTTGGTCTTCAAACTACATCACACGCATCTGTCCAATGACAGCACACTTGCAGTATGATATGACTTGGGTCACATACCACTTGGTACTGAAAGATTTTGTTCATCCAGCTACGATCTCGTCGGAGAAGGACTTGTATATAGAGAGCTCCGAAGAGAAAAGGTGTCTTTAACACTTACCAGTTCTATAGCACCATGCCTGAAAGTTAAGTTCCTTTCTTAATGCTACTTTAAAAGGATTAGTTGTATCCCCTTATAAATACATAAATAAATAATATTTATTAAAGCAAAACAAAGCATCAGTCTCCCGCCCCTCAATAGACATATCTCCAGAAGAAGGAAAAGGACTGGATAAGCAGATTTGGGCGAAGACACATCACCAGAACAACGAAGTGTAGGAACACAACATCAAGTCTGCAATCCGCAATGGCAAGCACCGAGGCCGCCATGGAAACAAATGCGAGCTCCAGTGTACCAAGTGTATCAACATCGCGAAATGATATATCAGCCCTGCAAAATAATTAAGTAAAGCACGTAAAATGCGCATGCGACATAGAGCTCCCTTAGGGCACTCAACAGCCTTCTCAGGGCATTCAACAACCACCCAGTGTGCCAAAAAATGCGGTGCCATGCTCTCAACACCCGCAGCAGCCAGCAAATATACCTCATATCCAGCCATTCACAGTTTACCTCACCAATACACAAAAGTATTCCGTACTTAAGCGAAAGCTCGATGAGACTATGACACTCTGATGGAGTGCTGTCTGCATCGGTGCAGATAGCATCCGCATCCATACCCATACCAGCTCGATGATGGACTACATCACAGCTGTGCGAATATTTAAAGAAATGGTGTACCACCACAGCTTGCTACGCCATGCTGACGAAATCCCAGTGAAACTGGTTTTCTGCCGCATTTAAGCGGAAACCCCCATGGAATATCTCCAAGATGAATTCCTGTCATTAGAGATGCCAGTGCATTGTGCCTGGTTCATATCTGACCGAAATAGGCGAGCCATCAACAAGCTGGCAATTTAACTACCTCTTAGCATAAATACAGCACCCTTCCTTGCTCTCACGAGATTCGCGGGCTTTCAGATCTGCGTGGAAGATTTCCAAAATCCAACTGGGCATGCCCAATGTACCCTCTGCCAGCGGTTCAACTATATGGCAGCAGATTGCAATACCACACTACTATGTCGCTACTGCAGTGGCTCGCACAGCAGTAAACAGTACATTATTGTTGATGACCGAGCACAGGTCAAATGCATGGGCTGCAGACAAAATTATTGTGCAAATTGCCATGGGTGCAACACCTATAAGACGGTTAATTTGAGCCTCCCTGCGCCCGAAACTCGACAAGTGCGCCAACAACTATCTCGGCTGGGAATTCGGGAAAAACAGAGCGCCGCCGCCTGGCAACAGTCTGCCACATTAACTTTTTAACCAGCTATTTAAACCACAAAATCTTTTCTATTGAATGCGAAAGTGCAAAATCAGAGAGAAAAACTATTTATGCTGGAGTGCCACAAGTCAGCATTCTTGGCCCAGTATTATTTTATATTTATATACATGATTTACAGAAGCCCAACTACAGACTGGTGAAATTCGGTTGCGGTATTGACGACATTCTCACTTTCAGTCGCTCCCACGACCTCGGCTTAACAACATGAAGGCTTCGCACTGGCATGAAAGCCTTTCAAGAATATAAAACAAAATGGCAGATTAAATATAATGTCTAGAAAAGCGAGGCGATCGTTTTCACATGCAGGGTACTACCTCAAGCTACCAATCACCAGCAAATCACACTTTTAACCGAACCTATAAACCACAAAGATGTTGTAAAATATCTACGCGTGCACATTGAACGAAAACTCACCTGGAAAGCACACGTAGACACCAAATGCGTAACTGCAAATGCCAGGCTTTCCGCCATCTTCCATATACTTAATAGAAGAAGTATTATAATGCGAAATACAGTAGTATTGCTTAATACAATACTTATATGGCCTGTCATTATCTATGCTTCACCCACATGGACACAAGGCGCTAAATCACATATTAAGAAAGTGCAGATCGTTTAAAAGAAATGCCTACGAATTACTGCCGATGCTGCTAGATACTGTCCCATTACAGATATATATAATAAACCAAAAATTGAAAAATTAAATGACCACTTCGTCAAAATGTTTGAGAATTTCTACAATGATTGTGCCACAAATTCCAACCTGGAAATATCTAGTCTCGGCGATTATGANATAAACCAAAAATTGAAAAATTAAATGACCACTTTGTCAAAATGTTTGAGAATTTCTACAATGATTGTGCCACAAATTCCAACCTGGAAATATCTAGTCTCGGCGATTATGACCCAGCGAGACTCAAAAATGCAAGCTGCAACAGAGCATATTAGCTCACATACTGCCTTAAATTGCAAAATGTTTGAATGCAGGCCCTCAGCCATGCACGTGCTCGTAATTAACATCGGGAAACCCATATTGCTGCACTTTATCAACACACCTTCTACACTCATGTACCGAATAATTTTCGAAGCACTGTGTGTTCGCAGAACAAGGCAAAGCATGCACTGCCCAGACTCTGGATCAGTGATGCCCTTTGATTTACATTGCAAATACACTTTGATGTGGTCGAGATTACCCATAACTGATTGTGTGTTTGATTGCCCAGCGCCATAACTATAGTGTCTCCTGAAGGGATGGATGAGTCCACCGAGGCAAAGGGGTATGGAATGCCATGCTCGATTGCTGTTAACACAATAAAACACACTCCCTGACTGTAGTTGTGGATGTGGTGACCGTGTTTAATGTGTTTGTAATAATGCTGCACACTACTGGTGACACTTTAGAGCACTTATCACTTCAGCTTCGGTCTACAAGCCAGTTTGACGCCACTTGGTGGTGCATTGTGTAGTAGATATCTTCAGTGGCTGGTGGTGTTGTGTGGAGGCGCACCTAAAATTAAATACTCACTTAAACACAGAACATCAATTCACTCAGTTGGAAGCGAGGTCGCGGGCAAGATCATAGTATAAATACCCCTAGGTAGAATTTTGCCCCTTCTTATAACATCCTATAACACACTAACACTTTTTTCTGTGTTACAAAGAGATGCCTGGCATCTGTCTGGTGGGTGGCTCATTACTATCCCCCACCACCAGGGCCACACAGCACAACCCTGGTTACACTCCAGCTGCACACTCATTTAATATCACCCTGTACAAAACATACACAAGTCTATCTTTGCTAACTAATAACTTATCCTACTTTCTCCAACACCAATACAGTCAAAGGTAATTAATTACATTTATCCTCCACCACTGTCGCACAGATTTACCCAGGCCCTCTCCGCTTTTCCTGGTTTGCTGTGCCCTTCCATCTAGACGCTTCTTCCTTTGAGGTGTATTCATGGCTACAATTGCGGCCATGGCACAAGACAGCTCTGCTATAGTCGCGATGCATGTACCATTTTAACATAATAAATAAACCCGACCTATGGCGTAAAGAGCTTGTCCTGAGATGCATCCCATACTCCAAATGGCTTAGCTTCTAACACGTATGCTGGAGGGTTCACAGAACTGTGAAGGAGGTTCCGCTGGCACAGAAGGATTTGGGAACTCGCCAGAAAAAAAAATGGTACTGACCGAATCTGAAATTACTGATGAGGATTCCTTTACATATTGATTCTGCTGATGAGTAACGGCCGAATGGTGTTGTGGCGTCTGGGTTGGAGGTTATACTTCCAGCTGAAACTACTTACATGCATGAGGTCAGGCAGTCTCAGTAAAAGCAGATGATGCAACATGGCTGTGATGGATAACGAGCAAGTTACTCTGTGGTTACTTGCAGAGGACACAGGTGGAAAATAATATTTTCGCATTCTTCGATTTCATCTTCAAATGATGAGTCTGAATCAGTCAAAGATGGTTAGAAAAAATATAGGTAAATATTGAGAATAGGGGATTTATGAAAATAAAAGAAAAAATCATGGAAAGTGGTCTATTTCCACTCTACTTATTACATATAACACGAATTTACTAGGAGCATTAACATATTATCAATACAAACCACAAATACGATAGCAGGGAGGGCTATGGAGATCTGGGAAATTGTGTGGTAAAATCACATATCATACACCCACAAAAAATACAGAAACACCTCAATTTAACATTTGTCCACCCAATTTCGTAATATGAGCCCATCTAACCTATATTTACTTAAACCCATGATGAGTGATGCACTATTTTACATTTTAATCAAACCTAGGATTGTAGGGTTTTAATATATTCTAGGATTGTACTGTTTTAATCTAAGCTAGGATTGTATGGTGTTAATGAAAACTAGGGTTATAGGATTTTAACATAAGGTACGATTTCATTACAAACTCGGATTTTAGTGCTTTAATCTATCTTACGATTTTATTCTAACCAAGAATTTTCGGGTTTTAAAGTAACAGTAAAACATACTGGAAGTATATGAATTAACTCATCTAGGTATGCGGCAGGTACAATTCCACCTTCCTCAGCCAATTCAACTTATGTTGTGCATGACTTGCACCTTACTTCAATCGAAAAAACACCTTGATCTTCTAAAATATCCAATTAACTTCCGCCACATAGATGACTGTAACGCACTGAAGCAGTTTTACTTGTATCCTCCATTCTTAAATCACAAGCTTTCGCACTGTCAGATTCGTACGACACAACTCAGGAACCGCACAGTATTGCATCTAAACAGCAATTGAAAACAGTTCATGTCTGCGCCAACAACATGGCTTCCGACGTCTACAAAGTTGCCTAACTCCTCGTATTTTAACTATTTTATTTTGTGTGTTCTACTTATTTTACCATTCACCCCTGTCAATATTAAAAAGGTAAACTGTGCAGAACCCATTTATGTTATTTTTGTGTGCGTTCTATGTTTTCTTCAAAAATACCCTATTCTCAATAATTACCAAAATATCAATTTCTCTTGACATCATGTTTAGGCCTGCTATTGCTTCACCATACATAGCATGACACGATTATAACTGCTGAAAATTCTGCTGACGAATGTTCTGCCTGGATACACTATTGAGTGCTACGGAGTGCAGATTGTTACTATTGGTGGAGTACAAATAGTTACTGAAGGCGTTCCTTTTGGTATGCTATTGGTCAACGCTGTCAGTACCAAGTGGGTCTGGTAATCTATATATTTTGGGTCAAATGCTACCGTGAGGGTTCGCATATCTAGAAACTGAGGTTTGTAATTCCAAGTTTCTCGTCGAATCTTAGGTTTCGTGCACGATATAAACAAATAAATTTTGGTTTCGTTTGTAATTATGGTATCAAATGTACAACTAGAATATGTTGACGTGTTAAACAAGATGTTTAATTGGTTAATAGTAATCCAGAGTTATTATATAATTTTGCTGTAGGTACGAAAATATTTAATACGCATTAAATGTGCTGCACCCTATAAAAAGGTACGAAATACTTTTTTTTTTAAAATTAAATGTTATCAAGTAATGTATTCAAATTTAAATAACCTTTTTGTGATCTTTATGATTTTTTAAAAAATGTATTTCTTGTTCGTATCATCATAACCAAAAGGATACATTTTTTCTATTGGTTCAATACTTATGTTTTCCAGCATGACACCACACACGAGACACAAGTTTCCAAAAGAAATTTCGTGTAACTGTACAATCAATTCACAATAATTTTATTTTGAATAATCGGTGGTCCTTAACCCAAATTTTGGTGTTTGGATTGGCGAATGTTTTTGAAATTACATTTTACGTTTTAATGGCCGTACCCATTGTGTAAGTTTTGTTCAATTAGGAAAGTACTTTAACCATGGTAGGCATCGTCGCGTGCAGCAGACACCCGTACACGTGTTGAGGTTAGTTGTTTCAATTTAAGTTTATTCAAATTTATGATTAATTGCTAGTATGAAGTTGTTATGCACGCATAACAGAAAAATGTATTTCGTGTGTTCATTATGTTGTTGACTGTTTTTAGTGATTAATGTTGGGCGTCCTTAGCGACAAAATAATTAAAGAATACATTTTAGATAGCAGCTCTAGAAAGATGGACCCATTTTTGACAGATCTTAAAGTTATTGCATTTTGTTGTGTCAGCTTTAGCACGATAAAGGCCGTGCGACAAAGTTACCACAACCATACCAGTTGAATACCACCTACCATGCATTTATCGGGACGGCGAAAATTAAAAGTAAAAGGCACCACTTTCGTGTTCAATGTTTGCTGCTCAAAAACGGAAATGTATAATTCAGTGCATTGATACGGCCAAAAACAAAACAAAAACAGCCGGCCAACTGTGTTGACACATGAATAAGGGTTTGCCATGTAATGACATTTTTTTTGAAAATACTGATTATAACTTTATGGAATTGCCTTGAATCTTGTTGGGAGAGAAAAATATGGGAAACTACGGAATACTAATGCGGCTACTAGCTTTGTTTATCGCATTGTGTGCAAAAAAATTTATTGAAACGGCAAAAATAATGGATTTATTTGCATTAATTGTATTATTACTGTTTTTTACTTAATACACAAACACACATTTCAAACTCCGACGTTTGTCAATATTTCCATCGGGGAAAGTTTTTAACATACCTACTTGAGTGGTTACAATCAGGTCCGCCTTGAGGTTTCTCGGGACCTGGGGCACACAGTATTTGGGCCCCCACTTTTCTCCCTTGTCAGGCCAGTGAATTCAACAATTTTCCATGAAAATTTTGATACAAATTTTTAATTATCCATAATTTTAATAACTGCGCTATAGAACAGCCATGCGTGTTGGTAACCAAAAAAATCAGCAAAATACAAGAAAGCAGTTATTTTGGTGAGAAAAATTGCTAGTTCTGGTCCAGTTACGGTTAATTCTCTCTTTTCTAAAGTCTTCGTAAAGTTTTACTTCCATGACATTCCTCCGCCTCGTGCAAACAAATCTTAACTGCGTCAAGAGGGTCAATGCACCACATTTGTGTGAATTCTGTGTAATAACATTTTGCATAAGAATTATTAGGCATTAGCAATACACCTAATTTCTACTGAAGTCAGCTCCGAATAACAGCTTCGAAATTTACGGCACGTGAGTCTTCGAGTGAGATCCCAACTTAACAACACAAACAGTGAGTGACACGGCGATGTCCATGGTGCAACAACAGCACAACAGCCATTGGGANCTCCCTTGTCAGGCCAGTGAATTCAACAATTTTCCATGAAAATTTTGATACAAATTTTTAATTATCCATAATTTTAATAACTGCGCTATAGAACAGCCATGCGTGTTGGTAACCAAAAAAATCAGCAAAATACAAGAAAGCAGTTATTTTGGTGAGAAAAATTGCTAGTTCTGGTCCAGTTACGGTTAATTCTCTCTTTTCTAAAGTCTTTGTAAAGTTTTACTTCCATGACATTCCTCCGCCTCGTGCAAACAAATCTTAACTGCGTCAAGAGGGTAATGCACCACATTTGTGTGAATTCTGTGTAATAACATTTTGCATAAGAACTATTAGGCATTAGCAATACACCTAATTTCTACTGAAGTCAGCTCTGAATAACAGCTTCGAAATTTACGGCACGTGAGTCTTCGAGTGACATCCCAACTTAACAACACAAACAGTGAGTGACACGGCGATGTCCATGGTGCAACAACAGCACAACAGCCATTGGGANATCCCAACTTAACAACACAAACAGTGAGTGACACGGCGATGTCCATGGTGCAACAACAGCACAACAGCCATTGGGATTCCACTAAGCGGGTTGCATTAGGAATGCTCACAGGGGTAATACGAAGTCGCATGTTCAGAAGCTTATAAACCATAAACTAGATTAAGTGCGTTGATAAGACCTACCACACTTTATTCCCAAGACATAGTAGTGTAAAGTAATATTAAAAGGTCTGGAGAACCTGTCACCATTTTCTTCTTATATATCTATAAAAATCAATGCCTGAACTCTCTAGTCCCATTATCATATGGGGATAATGTCCGGGAAGCCCAGCAAACAGTAATGTTCCAAGCCATTCGTCAACTATTTCAAATCCAATCTTTCTAAGACCCTTAGAGGTAATTATCCAGTTTAGCGGCTTTTCTGTAAAAAATAAACCCGAAAAGTGATATAGTTCCACTCTACTAATTACGCAGAACATGAATATACTAGGGTCATTAATGTATAACTAATTTCGTAATATGTTCCCACCTGACAGAACCTAACCCCACAATGTGTGAATCACTATTTTACGTTTTTAAACTAACCTAGCCTAGGATAGTAGGATTTTAAACTAACCTCAGATTTTAGGGTTTTAAATTAACCTCGGAAAAATACCAAAGATTTTATTGAATCCTAAAAAGGGTTTTAAACTAACTTCGGATTTTGGGGTTTTAAACTAACCTCAGATTTTAGGGTTTTAAATTAACCTCGGAAAAATACCAAAGATTTTATTGAATCCTAAAAAGGGTTTTAAACTAACTTCGGATTTTGGGGTTTTAAACTAACCTATGAATTTAGAATGTTAATCTAACGTAGGACGTTAGTCTTATCTAGGATTTTAGGGTTATAAAGTAACAATTAAACACACCTCACAACACAACTCCCCTAGGTAGGCGGCGGGTACAATTCCGTTGTCCTCGACCCATTCCACTGCAGTGCATCTTACCTGANATTCCGTTGTCCTCGACCCATTCCACTGCAGTGCATCTTACCTGAATCGACAAAACACCACAATCTACTAAAACATCCAAGTAACACCCGCCACATAGGCGAATATTACGCACAGAAGCACTCGTTCCTGCACCCTCCAATCTTAAATCACAAGCCTTCGCACGGTCGGATTCGGACGTCACAACTCATGATCGTAAAAAAACACATCCGCACTATCTCGCTTCTGAATGGCTTCTCAACTGCAACGTGAAATTCCATGATGATGTATACAGATCACAGCCAATAAGGTTACTGCATGATACACATTGGTTCATGTCACTAATGCATTACTTCACCGAAAAATAAGGCGTCCAACGTAATAAAGCGGCGAGCCGCTCGTATTATTAACTATTTTATTTGATACATTCTACTTATTTTAGCATTACGTCCTAAATATGAACACGGTAAAATGTGCAGAACCCATTAATGCTACTTTTGTTGGTCTAGGAGGTTTCGTTCAGAAAAGCCCCTAGACTGCATAATTACCCCATTAGATTAAGATATGATCTTGTTTACACATTCATAAAATAATTTATAATCTAGTAATTGTAAAGAATAGCGATTTTTCCTAAAACAAAAGAAAAATCACGAAAAGTGGTATAATTCCACTCTACTGATTACACAGAACATGAATTTATTAGTGGTATAAACATATCAATACGAACCACAAATACGATAGTAGGGTGGCTATGAAGATCAGGGAAATTGTGGGCTAAAACATAAGTAAAATATGTACGTTATTGTTAAATTTTCTTTTGTAAATAAGTTAAATGCAAAAAGACATAACCGAACAATATCTAACTTCACGATATGTAAATACAGTGGTACTGTTTGCCAACACATGATACATACTGTATATTTTTGTGCGGCAGTTCTTAGAATACCTGTGAGTTGCACATCGCGAAGTGAGGTTTAATTCGGTTAGGTATGCTACATTTCAAATATCTGCACACCCAGCAATATCTAAACCCTGGACGACATATTACAAAATGCCGTATACTTATACCACACATAATAAAATGTGCCGAAACCATAATAAGTAAGCTCGCGTTGGGTCATCCACCCCTGCGATTCACCCATCGTGACAATAAACTAAATTTGGTAAGGTCTGCTGCATTTTACATGACTGGTGGCAAAATTATGTAGGTCCTTCAATTAACATACTTATACGCAATGCTAGTACAATTCACTACAATGTAATCACTGTGAATGCTAAAACTCCAAATGTATTAAGTTATTCACCCATTGAATTGGCATACACACCTAGATTATTAAGCACGACACATTAATGCATATTCAATGTGTCGAAACTCCATTGACACTCAATTACCGCGCAAATGTAATATTTTAACATTTTCCATGGACTTGATGGCACAGAAACACTAGTATGTTTACACAATTAATTGATTTAAGACGTCAAACAGAATGAATTGCAATAAGACATGCGTAACAGCACTTTCCCATCACACTCTTCCGTACTGTCAAAATCCCACGCTACACTGAAGTGGCACAAAGTCCCGCAATACAACTGTTAAAATGGAACAACCGTGCTAGTTACTGACTAGTGAAAGAATATATTTAAAGAACCAAAGAGTGCAAACCAACTAGAAGGCAGCAGTAGTTACTTATTATATTATAACAACACCCCCACTATATCAAATAATTATACACATTTTAATTATACGTAAAATCTAAACAAATCGAATACCCAACATATTCGTGCAGTAATAATGTTTAACAGTGTTCAAACTCTTGTTAACAAGTCAGCTGGCATCTCATTAGTCTCCAAGTATTTCAGTTCTACAATTTTATTACAGACACATTCTCTACTAAAATGATAGCGCACATCAATGTGTTTAGTTCGCTTATGGTAAACATTATTTACAGAGAGTTTAAGTGCCCCTTGATTGTCATTAAACACAGTTATAGGATATAGATCTCCAGTTATTTCACACAAGTTGCGCAAATATATTGCTTCCCTAGACGCTTCTGTGACACCCATGTATTCTGCTTCCGTGCTTGATAGCTACGGTTTTGTGTTTCTTTGTTTGCCATGAGATTGCACACCCAGCCAATACAAAGCACAAGGCAGTGTATTACTTCCTATCTACAACATTATTTTCCCAATCAGCATCAACAAACCCTTCTAACTGCGGATTTCCGTTTTTTCTATATTTGAGACCAAAATTCTTTGCTTTCTTTAAGTACCTCAGCACTCGCTTAGCATACAACCATGTTTCCCGATTATATTAGTTATTAAATTGGCTTAAGTAACTAATCGCAAACGCTATATCAGGCCTAGTTAAAACCGCCAAATACATAAGACTTCCAATAAGCTGTTGGTATGGCATTTGGTCTTTACAATTTTCCTCTTTATTAATATTTAATTTAGCCTCTAAAGGAGTATCTGCAATTTTACATTCTGTCATATGGAATTTTTTTAATAATTGGTCTATATAATTTTTCTGAGTCAAAGTAATTTCACCTTTAGTTTTTTCTACATTTACACTCATTTCAAGACATTGCTTAACCTCTCCTAAGTCCTTGATTTTAAACTGTGACTCTAATGCATTTTTTAAACACATAGTTTCATTGTCATCATTAGAAAAAATAAAGAAGTCGTCGACATAAAGTGTAACAATTGTTCTGCGACTATTTTTTTTAATTTTTGGTATACAAACAAGACTCTTATCTTAGAACGCTTATAACCCATTTTGATGAGATACTCATCGACCTTCTTGTACCATGCTCTTGAAGACTGCTTTAAGACATAAATGGCCCGTTTTAATTTAAGTACTTTTTCACAACTTTTTGTTACAGGAAAACCATCTGGTTTTTGCATATAAATTGTTTCCTCAAGCTTCCCATTCAAGATAGCCGTAGTCATGTCAAGATGTGTGATATTTAAATCTAACTGAGCAGATAATGCAAATAACAATCTCAGTGTTGTATGCTTAGCAACAGGTTAAAAATGTCTCTGAATAGTCCACACCTCTTTTTTACATATAACCACACGCCACGAACCTAGCACGATAACGAACATTATTATCATTGTCATATTTCTTTCTTAGAACCCATCTGCACTTCACAACTGTACCACTTTTTGGAGCAGCTACCAACTCCCACACACTATTATCATCAAAACACTTAAGTTCTTCATTCACAGCCTTTAACCACTGCTCTCTTTCAGGTCATTTTAGTGCTTCTTCCGGAGATAAGCCGCTCGCATCATCAAATACATTTTCATCAACGCACATATCTGAGAATCCTAAACGATCTGGTTTCTTTCTGCTCCTCATCGGCCTGTTTTCTGGTTCAGTCGTATCAGTAGTATCATCAGTGTCTTCACCTTCACTTGGTGTATACAACTCATCAGATGATTCTACCACTGACTCTTAATTTTTTACAGAAGTGTCCCCCACTGAATCTAAACTTTCTTCTTTTTGTTCAGCATTAGATGTGCTCTCATTTACTGGTATGATAGCTTCTTCTTCCATGATGATGACATCTCTGCTAGTTGTCATTGATTTAGTCCTTGGGTTGTAAAGTGTGTAACCTTTGACATTTTCTGGAAATCCCATCAATATATGTTTCTCTGACTTCTTGTCCCATTTTTGTCTTCTTTCCTTTGCTACATGAACCATCACAGTACTGCCAAATATTCTCAGATGGTTTATGTCAGGTTTTCTTCCTGTCCACATTTCAAATGGCGTTTTTCCATCCAACACCGATGCTACAATTCGATTCTGATGATAAACAGCTGTGATTGTCGCCTCAGCCCAAAAATCTTTGCCTAAGTTTGCATCAAACAACAGGCACCTCGCTTTCTCCACGATTGTGCGATTATGGCGTTCACATAATCCATTTTGCTCTGGTGTGTAAGCGTTTGTTTTTTGATAATTAATCGCTTCCTTTAGCAAGTATGTATCAAATTCTCTATTACAAAACTCACCTCCATTGTCACTTCTCAATGTTTTGATGTTTTGTTAGTTTCATTTTCCACTTTTGCTCTAAATTCCTTAAAACAAGTCAAGGCTTCGCTTTTGTATTTTAGAAAATATACAAATATCATGCGACTATAATCATCTACAAACAGCATAAAGTATTTAGAACCACCAATGGATTCTTTCTCTACAGGTCCACAAATGTCTGTGTGAACTACTCCGAGTATCTCATTACTTCTTGAACCAAACATGAGCAAAAGGCAGTCGACTTTGCTTACCTTCACAGCAAACTGCGCAAGATGACTTACTTACGTCAGCTTTTTCATCAAGTGGCAGTTTTCATTTTATTCAAATAGTTGCTGTTTACGTGACCTAATCTGCGGTGCCATGTGTTTGTAAACTCCATTTATTAACGAAGACGTGGCCACTAACTAATACACCATTTGCATCGGAAACATCGCAACCTTTCCTGGTAAACTGTACTTTATTCCAGTTGCTAATTAACTGGCTCACGGACAACAGATTAGTCGTTAAATCTGGTACACAGAATGCGCCTTTCACTAGCACCTCAAACTCACACTCTTCAGTTTTTGTTACAATATCAACGTCGCCGGTGCACAAAATCAGAACTTTATTATTGTTTGCAACAATAATTTCTTTGTTTTGTAGTTATGAAGCATTCCTAATCCAACTTTCGTTTGCCGTGAAGTGCACGCTTGCACCCTAGTCAATGTACGACTCATCTTTGCTAAAATTCCCGCATAGAAACACTGCACTGAATGTGTTTGTTTGTTTACGAAACATATTCTTGTCATTTGAGCCGCCAGAATCATTTGGGCACTGGTTTTTGTAATGACCGAGCTGTATACATTTGTAGCATTTCACGTGTGCTTTGGCGTTTTCTCCATTTTTGCTTCCGCCTGCCTTGACATTATTCTTAGTTGCCACTTCTGTGAACTTACAAATGCGCCGCTAACTTCATTACGCTCTTTTACATTCACATCTGTTTCCATATCCAACAACTTCAATTTAATGGCGCCTGTTGTGATGGGAATTCCTGAATGCTCAATGGCCATAATCATAGGGGAATATTTTTCCATCAATCCAGCTAGCAATAAACATCCGATCCTCTCGTCACTGATGTCAAACCCAGTCCCACGTAACCTCTGACCGGTTTCTACCATTTGCTTTACATACAATGTCATAGAATTGCTACTTTCCAGGCGAATCGAGATTAAATTCCGCAGTAAACTTATTCTTCTAGAAATACCTGCATCTTCGAATAGAGCCTTCAGCTTGTCCCACAGTTCTTTTGAGGTCGTCACATTCTTAATATGAACGAATAACGTCGAGTCGATGGTCATGATCAGTTCAGCCTTGGTCTTCGCGTCATCTGCGGCTTCTACACTTTTCCCGGTAACTGGTTTAATGCAATGCAGCATGCCCTCCAGGATTAGAAAGATTCTCCTCTGCGAAAGTTCNTTTGCTTTACATACAATGTCATAGAATTGCTACTTTCCAGGCGAATCGAGATTAAATTCCGCAGTAAACTTATTCTTCTAGAAATACCTGCATCTTCGAATAGAGCCTTCAGCTTGTCCCACAGTTCTTTTGAGGTCGTCACATTCTTAATATGAACGAATAACGTCGAGTCGATGGTCATGATCAGTTCAGCCTTGGTCTTCCCGTCATCTGCGGCTTCTACACTTTTCCCGGTAACTGGTTTAATGCAATGCAGCATGCCCTCCAGGATTAGAAGATTCTCCTCTGCGAAAGTTCACTCACTGTAGTTTTCCCGACCCTTCAACTTAGGTACGTTGACTAGATAGTTCGATGCCATATTTACAGCTTACACGAATACAAATAGTATCACTACGAACTTCTATCACTGTCCTATACCCTCGCGAGAAATACAGTTTCTAACATTTATTTGTACTGGAATTATGGGTCTGGGCCCATAACCTATAATGAAACAACCGTGCTAGTACAGACTAGCGATCAAAAGAATATATTTAAAGAACCAAAGAGGACACACCAACTAGATGGCAGCAGTAGTTACTTATTATGTTGTTATAACAACAGCTGTGACGTAAACCAATTTCAATGCGCATTTGTTTCCTGTCTCTTGTGCATCATTGATCACCGAATGTATTGTAATGCATCATGGCGATACACGTCAACTGTTGATAAACACCATCTGTGAACGTCTTTTTGTACGCTCTACTAATTTGTTACGGAGTGCAATCATCTCGTAAGCTTTTGAGTAATTCAACAGAATTAGCGATGTTCCGACACTGTTTGATTGCTGTGTCTTTTACCTGTATAACCTTAGCGGCTCGGCATGAGTGCACCCTGTGAATGACATTTTATACATTAATGATTGGTTTCCAAAGGTATTCTAGCATTGAATACAATTTAGCGACCCAATATAACAATGTTGGACATACATTTTACGTGTTTTACCGTATAAACACCGCAGTCTTCATAGCCGTCCTCACTGTCACATTTCATGGTATAGACTGCAAATTACTTGATGCTCCACTAAAATTTGTATTAAGTGTGATTAGTAATAACCATATATAACATTTGCAGGTGTTATTTTCTCAATTATTGGAAAAGTCGCTATTCTTTATAATTATGTACAATCCTCCAGTCGTGCAGTAATGAGCTCTCTCAAAAGTCAAACATTGCTAGTCAATTAACCATTCTCTGAGATTATCCCCCACTTACTTTGCTGTGCGTGCTTTCTCAATATGAGCAAAACTCGGAGGATCAACTATAATAATAAGCTTGAATTTTGCCTTTGGCATCAGCAACTTTTATTGTATCATCTACTACACATCAAAGATCATCCAACTTTAGATGAAGGGTGTCCTTGCCTCTGGATGTGCATGATAAAACAGTGATGTCTGACTGCCTCGTTTGTTTGTTTGTTTTATTGCGTCCGTTATATCTTTTTTCAATACATAGCTGTACAAAGATATTGGACAAGTAAAATAAGTCAAATTACAGTATACAAAGTTTATACACTGGACGGACACGTACACACATCATATCTTTTCTTCATAATGTGACTAAACTTCCAACATGCTGAAGGGCATCATCGTTTTACTGAAACAGAAGAAAAATGGTACGAGAAGAACTGGAACAAGAAATGTGTACAATGAAATGTTATACAGTAATTTGTTAATTTATGTAGTTTAGATATTCATCTGCGCTATAAAATGCACATTCAATAAAAAATTCTTTCAGCTGTTTTTTTTAAAGACCTTTGGTTAGAGAAGCAAATTTCTTGGAGATGGTGTGGTAATTTATTGAAAAGTTGGCTACTAAGGTAGGACGGCCCTTTCTGGAGTAATTTTAAGTTAACTGAAGCCAGGTGTAAGTGTTTTTTTATTCTAGTGTCATGCTTATGAAAGGACTCATTTTTCTGGTTTTGGACACGAATATGAGTACTGAAAACATGTACTCACATGCAAATGTTAAAAACTGTGAGCTCTTGAAAAGAGGTCTACATGAATCTGACTTTCTTTTGCCATTGATTATTCTTTTGCTGTCAGGGAATTACCTCAAAAAATTATACCATAACAAATGATGGAATGAAAATATACCATTTTTGTTGTATTTTAGTTGAAGACATCTGCAACACTTTGTAGAGCGAAACAGGCTGAACTTAGTTTGGGTAAAATATACACAATGTGAGATTTCCAGTTTAGTAAATGGCCAATTTTTAAGCCAAGAAACTTAGTCTCTGTTGCTGCTATGTGTTGTCAAGGCATTTAGCTCTGTAAATGTTGTGTCTGTGTTTGTAGAAAATCATTTACTGAGTCTCCCGAGACTAAGATGCTAGTATCATCTGCCAATAATATTGGCGTAGTGTCTGGGGTTAAGGCACGTGGGCGGTTATTTACGTAAACTAGGAAGAGTAGGGGGCCTAATATTGAGCCATGCTTGATTTTTCCTGGTTCAGAGTAGAATGAAGTAGTTTTTCCTTTGATCCACCTTTGTTGTTGTTTGTTTGAAAGGTATGAGCTTATTAGTTTTTTTTATAAAGTGCGTTAAGAATGCAATTTGTTTGTTTGAAAATTGCATCATTTGTTGAGGCGTTTTTCCTAAAGCCAAACTAAAAATTTGATAAAATTTTCTGATTCTCAAAATGTTGCAGCAATCTCCTGTAAATTAGTTTTTAAATTACTTTTGAAAAGTGGATAAGAAGTGAGATAGATCTATAATGGGTCACTTCGGTCTTGTCGCCTTTCTTAAACGATGGTGTTACCATAGCCCATTTGAGTCTGTCTGGAAACAATCCTGTATTGAAGATAGGAGTACAAATATGGGTTAATGGAACATTGAATTCAAAAGCACATTACTTTAATAACCTACAGTTAGCCGTCAAGCAGGGTATTCAGTACCCTGGAGTGTAGGAATATGTTTGATATTTTTGTTTATCATGTTTTTGGTAATTTCCCCNAATATACTAGGGGCGTAGCTTTAAAAAAGTACAACATATTTTAAAAAATTGAACAAAATTGCGAAATGACTGTTAGACAGCTTGTTTACATTTCTGAACGAAACGTCCTAGACAAACAAAAGTTGCATTAATGGGTTCTGCACAGCTTACCTTGTTCATATTCAAGAGGGCATAATGTTAAAATAAGTAGAACATATTTAAAGAAATTGCAAATTTTTTTTGTATACGTCTATTAACGCCTACCGCCATTAATAATGGCTGCGTATTGCAAATTCCACACGCTACTTGGCGGCGATGGATGTTATCATGAGCATTTTAACGGACAATTTTTAACCTGGTCAGTCGCTTGCACGCCTTTGCCGAAATGTTTCATGTCGTTCTAATCCTGCAGATTTAAAATGGAGAAAGCAAGAAAGAGTGCTTTTGTGCATTATATTAGCCTATTAACGAGTGCTTCTGTGTATATATTCGGCTGTAAACGAGTGTTTCAGTGCGTTATATGCGCGTATGTGGCGCTTTGTGGAAGATTGTGATTTCATCGAGTGAGGTGAGGTTGAATGGGCCGTTGACAGAGGTATTGTACCACCCGCCTGCATGCTTCTAGTGAAATTGTCGTTCTAGGCAGATATCAAGGAAAGTTTGTTGGGAGCAATTATGCCTGCAGAGAGGATTGGCAACCTGCCAGGTATATATAGATATATACATAAATCTACAATAACATGTGTGTTACAAACTAATATATATATATAAATTAGTTTGTAACACAAATGTTATTGTAGACATCTCTATTTTATATGTATCTCTCTTGACTTGCTCCACATCCTCGAGAATGGTGTCAGCATCGGATATACGGAGTGCAAATAAAATAAATAAACAAATAAAGAAAAGTTGGTTACACGCCATCTTATGGTATGAGGATCCCAGGTAAGACGTGTGTATTTGTAATTGTGACATTAGTCTTGCATATGTTTCTGGTTCCACTTTTAATGATATTACTGCCAACGAGANAATCTACAATAACATGTGTGTTACAAACTAATATATATATATAAATTAGTTTGTAACACAAATGTTATTGTAGACGACATCTCTATTTTATATGTATCTCTCTTGACTTGCTCCACATCCTCGAGAATGGTGTCAGCATCGGATATACGGAGTGCAAATAAAATAAATAAACAAATAAAGAAAAGTTGGTTACACGCCATCTTATGGTATGAGGATCCCAGGTAAGACATGTGTGTATTTGTAATTGTGACATTAGTCTTGCATATGTTTCTGGTTCCACTTTTAATGATATTACTGCCAACGAGACTTCGACCCGCGTACCATCTAACGTTTTAAGAACTTTGTCAAAATTATTTGCATCTATATAGAGGAAAGTTTTATCGTTAACATAAGTTTTATCGCTAACTTTTTCTTGATTAAGCATAGATTGCGTTTTATTTTGAACACACTTGTAGCTGGCTGTTTGCTATATATGAGAGCATTATGTTCGTTTGCTCTTTTGTGCTGTTAAATTTTAGTTATTGATGAACTATTGCGATTGTTATTTGTGACTTTTTTAAATTGAGAGTATTAAGGATACGGCCTCGTTTGTGTAAATATTTTCGTGAAGTTGAGAAAATGATATATTTTTAAAACTTTAGATGATTGCCTTCATTGGCTTAGCATTTNGGCCTCGTTTGTGTAAATATTTTCGTGAAGTTGAGAAAATGATATATTTTTAAAACTTTAGATGATTGCCTTCATTGGCTTAGCATTTTCTGTATTCTTAGTTTGTGTTTGTTTTCAGATGGAGTACCCAGGAATTCAGTCTGCTTTTGAAGTGTTCTCATCAAAGGTAACACCGTCTGAGCNTGTTAAATTTTAGTTATTGATGAACTATTGCGATTGTTATTTGTGACTTTTTTAAATTGAGAGTATTAAGGATACTGCCTCGTTTGTGTAAATATTTTCGTGAAGTTGAGAAAATGATATATTTTTAAAACTTTAGATGATTGCCTTCATTGGCTTAGCATTTTCTGTATTCTTAGTTTGCGTTTGTTTTCAGATGGAGTACCCAGGAATTCAGTCTGCTTTTGAAGTGTTCTCATCAAAGGTAACACCGTCTGAGCATCCTATGCAAACTACGGTATTCATCAGTAAATGGTCACTTGACGTGTTTTAGTTAATATAGTTTCCTTGTAGAGAGATGGTGAAATAGTTGTGAACAAAGACAAAGATGAAGTTGTATTTGTAACAGAATGGTGTGGTTATTGAACATTTTAATGACTTTAGTCGAAAGTTCCATCAAATGATAATATTTTCCATTAATATGATGGTCACTCTTCTGTTAAACAGTGAAAACCTGGAAAATTCAGGGTAAAATCAGGGAATTTCGTAAAATTTATAATACGCCAGGAAAATTTTTTTAAGGGAACCTATGTTGTGTGAAGTTTGCATTTTAGTTACAGAATTCGTTCTTTCAGTTATGAAATCTGTGGAAAATTTGTTTAATTATTTTCAGTTGTTAAGCTCATAATTATTGTTCATGAATGTCAATGAACGGTTACACTCCCTGAATTGCACTTCTTTGCGAAGTTGTTAACATTCATTGCCGTGTCTTCATAAGGAATTGAACAACGTACCTGTCATAGGTTAAATGGTTTAATTTTAAATTATTTTCAATACCTGTCATGCTGGAAATTTTAGCTTTGTGTATGTATTGTATGTTGAGGTTCATCAAGGCAAAGTACGGTGTAACAATATAATTTAATCACAATTTCTGTTAGAAAATGCTATAATAGTGAATGTAATATGTTATGCAGTTTTTATCAGGGAATGAAATGATACATTTTGATAATGCTGTTTAAATTTTATGTGTTAGGTAAAATTGTGTATATCTTTCTTTTATTTATTTTCTGTAAATGTTCTGACCTTGTTAATTGAACCTACTAATCAGAAAGTATGTCTTTTGTCACTGCTGTTAGGTTGTGGTTGGTATAAGATGTAGACGTACTTCTCTTGGGTTGAGTGTAAAATTGAGGAAATAGCTTCAAGGGTGGGGACAAACCCCCTTAGCTTGGATCTGCCATAGAATGGCATATTGCCATTAACTTCACTAGTTGCAAACTCAGTGTGCTCTAAAACTGAGAAAAGTACAATTACATAGTGATTGCTTCAAACAAATGCATGCTTGTTTGTTGGTCCGACCAGAGCTCGGGCCACTGCTCCGACTCCGGGGACAGTGTGGAGAAAGTCAGGCTCGTTGAATAATTGTAATGTGAGGAACATGGGCTCTTGGTGTGAGTTCAGTAGGGTGGAACATGGGCACTTGGTGTGAGTTCAGTAGGGTGGAACATGGGCCAATTTTTAATAAAAGATAGCTGTGAAATTTGAATAACATGTGATACTTTGCAGCATGTATTGCTTGAACTGACTAAGGTGATATTCGTTGGCATGCAGGGATACATATATGTGTGTGTGTGTGCTCGCATGCGCGTTGAAAGAGCCAAACAGGTTTTTGTATGTTTACCATTAATAAGGCCATGTACATATGGGAAACCTTGCCTTGCCATTTGGGTTTTTGGTTTTTTTAAGCTGTTTCAGGTTTTTGATAAAATTTCCAAATATACCTCTATATACACCCAACTAATGATTGACCTTACACTGAACTAGGAGCGTAGTGGAGAGGTTTGGGTGGCTCTTAACATCGGGGTCGTGAGAGCCGATGAGCGTGAAACAAGGTGAGTATGGAGCAGCACCGGAATGTAAGGGGCGGGGGAAATGGGAGATCCCGAGAAAACCTGCTGACCAGTGGCATCATCTGGAGGATTCACACGTGCAAAAATCCAGGGGACAACCGTGACGGAAATCAAACCCGGTTCGCCTTAGTGGGAGGTGAGTAATCTAACCACTACACCACTATGGCCCCCCCAACTGAACTACGAATTTGCATTTATATCACAATATTGATTTGACAAAATTAAAATTGTGACGTAATTGCCTTATCTTGTCTACTGCAGGTAATGTCCATAGCTAGTTGGCAATACGGGTACTTTTGAAATTAATTTTCTTTATAAAAACATAAACAAGTTTAAAAAGCTAATGTAATGTAATATGGCAGGGCAAGGTTAGTAGTAAGTAGTGAAAGCCGTAGCGTCACCACCGCTGTCGGCTTGTATCCAGACATGTAAGTTGTTATTTTCACCTCCCACTAACTTTCACGGGTTCTCCTGACTCGTGCAGTTGCTTTTAGACATGTCGTGGCATTCTCTCGTCATGATGGTCTGGAAAGCTGGACCAGGCCCGACACTAACTGTAAGACGTCACTTCCTTGCCCCGGTCTACATACATATTTATTGCCAGCCCAGGTTTCTCAGTCAGGAAAAGGTGATTTAGGAGATTTGAATTAAAACCGTTTCCAGAAAAAAAGTAGCATGCAAAAAATTTTGGTACTTAAAATGTTTGTAAATATTTAAAAAAAATACATTATTCCAGTAAAATTTGTGTCATTCCACATAAATTCAACCGGGCCACGCCACACAAGCTCTTATTTTGATAGAACTTTGTACAGTTAGTTAAACTCTCCTTGAAGATGAGTGAATTCGTACATTTTTTTTTTTTTTGTCTACCCATATAGTTTTAGTTTTACAGCTTTTCAAACTTTCAGTGAATTGCAATGTCTCATTGTTTCCTAGATCTTCTTTGCAAGCTGCATTCTGTTACAAAAATTGTCACAGTTTCAGGAAAATATACAATGCAAAATTGAAAAATTATTGTATTTAATGATCCCAAAAAAAGATGACAAAACAGAGGAACATGTGAAAGAGAAAGCAGCAAATATACAAACTTGTAGAGATTACAAGAGATAATTTTAATCTATTACAAAGAAAAAGCAAGTTCAGCTACTAATCATTCCTGCTTCACTTCACTGATGTGGACACGTAAAAGAGACTTGTTGAGGAGGGAGGACTCTTAGCGGAAGCAAATCCTAGAAGAGGAAAAAAACTGAAACCTGAAATTGTTGATTTAGTGAGAAACTTTTATGAAAGAAATGATCAGTCTGTGGAATAATGCCTGGAATGAAAGATGTGAGCGTAGGGAAACAAATGTACGTGCAAAAGCGTTTGATTGTGGGTAACCTTCACAAATTGTATTCAAATATCATGTGGAAATATCCAGATGTTTCAGTGGATTTTTCCAAATGTTGTGCCCACTCAGTATGCGTGTGCACAATTAACCAACATGTTAAACTGCTCCTTCCTGCTGCAGAAGAAGACTGCTGTGAAGATCTCGTGGAATTTTTAATGTGTGATGGAGCAAAAAGGGAATAAGGCACTGCAGCAAATTCTCTGCTAAACAAAATCTAGTCAGCTACTTACAGTCAAAATTTGAAGATTATGAAGAAAGTGACACCATTGAATTTTCTCAATGGACAAATGGACAGAACACAGATTATAAAAAGCTCATCAACACTTGATGATTTCATTGATGATTTATCCAANGAACACAGATGATAAAAAGCTCATCAACACTTGATGATTTCATTGATGATTTATCCAACAAGACTGAGAAACTGATACCACATTCTTTNAATGGACAGAACACAGATTATAAAAAGCTCATCAACACTTGATGATTTCATTGATGATTTATCCAACAAGACTGAGAAACTGATACCACATTCTTTCATATCAAAATCACAGTTATCTTTCTTGAAATTTCTCAAAGAAAATGTTCCAGTAGATACAGCAATAATTTTAATGGACTTCAGTGAGAACTACAGTTTTACAATCCAGGACGAAGCCCAGAACTATCATTGGACGCGTGAGTCGTGAACTGTTCATCCTGCAGTCGTACACTGTAGAAACTCTGAAATCCAAAAAAAAACTGTTTCATCACGCTGTTATATTTGATGACCTGAAGCATGATGTCGCCATGGTGAACAAAATCCGAGAAACAATAGTGAGTATTGTCAAAGAAAATTTCCCTCACATGAGGAAAATACGTGGATATGCTGAACAACACAAACACAAGTACAGTTTCGTCAACCTGTGTCAACACGAAGAGACTTTCCTAATTAAGGCACAGTGGTCAGTTTTTTGCAACAAGCCATGTTGAATCAGAATGCGATGGGATTGGTGGAACAGCTAAATGTTTTGATTGAACGGAAAGTCTGCAGAAACCTTTGGAAAAGCATATCACAATAGCGGTCAAATTCCTTAAATTTTTTGAAACAAATATCAAAAAAGTCAGTTTCCACTTTGTTGATAAAGAGACAATATATTCAAAATGCTTAGCACTTTCGAAAAGTGGTTCAAAAAAGGAACATATTCTCCCAGGTACTAGAAACTTCTATAACTTCAAGTGTCTTGATTTGGCTGGCACTATCGAAGCTCAAACAATCAGTGTCGACAAGGATTCATCTCTCGCATACAACCTGAAAATTTGTAACAGCAACCAATCCGTACCCTGGATGTTATGTTGCATGCAAATATGACCACTTGTGGTATTTTGGAATGGTGGCAACAGTGAACACAGATGAAGGTGATGCTGTTTTTAAGTTTTTACATCCCAATGGACCTTCACCATCATTCTTTTGGCTCGGCACGTGAAGATTCTTATGCAGCACCTCTTCTTCATGTGTTTGTTATAGTTGATAGTCCACAAACTTCATCTGGAAGAAACTACCTCTTCTCAAAGGATTACACGAGATCAGTACAGGAAAAAATGGCACTTATGGATGTTACACAACATAAGGGAAATTTGGGTTTCTGTACTTAATTTAGTTTTTAGGTATTATTTTGCATACCTCGAGGCAATANTACAAAAATTTATTAAAATATATTTTACTGAATTTTTTATGACTTGACACTGCCTTGTATGGAGTTTTCAAATTTGTTTCTGTAATCCTCATGCTTCAATCAGTAAGACTGTATGTATGCTCTGTAAGCAAGACGTGACAAAGAATGCAGCTTGCAACGAAGACCTCGGAAATGGTAAAACATTGCAATTCACTGAAAGTTTGAAAATCTGTATAACTAAAACTATATGGGCTAGACCAAAAAAAATTTGGGAATCAATCAACTAGCTCACCTTCATAAAAAGTTTGACTTGAAACAGTTACTTTAAAATCTAAAAATGTTGGTGAAAAATAATTTTTTTTGTTTGAATTGACATGGAATGACCCACTTGTAAAACTTGTTACTAACTAGTGATATCTGTTATTGTAACTTTTTTTGTTTGAATGAGATATATTACAAAATTAGGAGAGAGTAAAATAAAATAAGGAAATTTATACTGTCTGAGCATTTCATGGCACCAAATAAAACAGGTGATACATGTAGGAAACAGTAATATCAGGATGTGTACAAATGGGTTGTGTCTGTTGTCACCTGGTAAATGTGTGACTTTCACAGAAAGCCAAGCAATTCACGCAATTTCTGAACCAGTCATGTGACGTGGAAAACTTTTAATACAGGAAATTTCTAAAAATTATTGAGATTCCACCCTTAAATAATATAACAAGGTCTCAAATTGTGTACTTAGTGTGGCATATTTAATTTCACGAATAGAGGTGCCAACCCTGCAATTTTGTAGCAGTCTGAAACTCGGCTCTTTTCACTCACTCGACAAAAGCATGGGATGTTATAAACTGTGCCATAAAAAATCAAATGTAGAATAATTTATTTACAGATTTATTGTAGTTTATGAAGTTCACCTACTTCACATAGCAGAGACATGAAACAGTTTGCGATACAATCCAGGCAGATTACAAGAACAGTTTCGCAGAACTCATTAATAATTTACGTCGCTAACAACCTCACATTGCAAGAAATTTGGGAAGGGAAGGCTCGCTCACCAGTGGAAGAAATTTTGCAGAAATGTTTGGCTTAAAAACGTGGTTAAAAGATGAGACAGTCGCAGGTGCTCGGTCACCCCCTAAACTCCCTCTATAAAGTTTGGTTGTCCTCTGTTAGGTGGCAACACGCACTCGTGGCTAGCAGTTCAACAGCTCTATGGATATCCCATATGAAACTATAAAATTTTTCATCAAGAATAGTTTTTTTACACATAAATATTTAGATATAAATGTTTTCAAAGAAGTAGCTGAACTTAAATGAGGAAACTTAATCACGATTGTTACCACTAATGCTTACTTCACTTGATTCATGTATAAAACTCAAACAGACCAGTATGCATCAATCTTGCATTATATTTCAACATAATATGTCTTTGTATAGTCCTTCTTATAACCGCTCAAGCAGCACAATTTTAGTATAACTTGTGGATGTTTATATAGTGCATTGTAAATATTTGCTGTCGTGATAATACTTACGATTGGTAACATTCTGTGTAATATTTCTGTGCAAATTTTCATGTGGCCTGCTTAAGTAAAATATCTCATGGGGTCCTTTAGATTTGTCCTTCTGGGTGTTGCAAATTTATTGGCTAGCAATGCATGTACATAATCACATATGCTACGCTAGTCATGTAACATTTGCCCATGCCTTAAATGGGCAGATGTTACATGCGATCAGCACCTCTCGCATCAAGACGTACATTTGGGCTGTGTGTGAAGCCAGACAAAATGAATAATGAAGAGCTGTAAGCGTCGCCTGCTGAGGCACCTCCCACGAATGAAAACCAAGTTGCGAGCACTGAAATGCAAGGCACAGTGAACTAAGTGGTGGGTGAGGCAGTAATATGGAAGCCAAGTTGTCCTGAAGGTACTAAGGTTTGCAGATTTCATTCAAGTTAACGTACTACATGGCCAGCCCTGTGTTGTCCTCATGGATGCACCCTTAGACCCTTTGAGTACCAGCATGCCCATTTAATCTTTTCTGTGGGCCGGCAGTAGACTATTTTTGCCTCCCTGCTGTCCTGTTGTCACCCACATCCATTCAGTGCAGTAGATAACAACTTCCTTTTAATTGCAAACAAAACATGTTAATGTTTATATACATCATTGTGCATTCTTGGTATCTTATCACAGTCCACCATTTATCGCAATGGAGATTAACTTAAAAGTAGCCTACGTTATGTTAAGCTGAGCTCAACCTATATTTATAGATCTTTTATTGAATTGATGGCACTTGGGACACATTTCCCTCCATCGTTCAGTATTTCCGACTCTGCTGACCCTTATAGCCCACCCCCTGTTTTAGGCAAGGGGACAAAGTTTTATCTAATACTAGAGTTGTGATGAGAATTAATCTGATACTAATTCGTAAAGTAAAGGGGATAAAAAGTAATGTGTGTTCATTATAATAAATTTTACTTAGAAATTTTTGAAATAAGTTTATCAATGTTTTTGTGTCAGGTGCCAGCTGTTATGAAAGGTAAAGTGAAAAATGTGCAGGTCGCAGTGCCTCCGCGGTACTCGGGTAGCCTTCCACGCCTTTGACAGAGGAATTAAGCGTGGCAGAACATTAGAAGACATTTAACTCCATGCTGTTTGTCGGGGATACACGCAGAGTTTCTTTTGAAGAGAGGCAGAGTGAAGCTCGAGTTAACTGTTACCAACAAGAAAGTGAGGAGGGGGGTAGGAAAGCAACTGTGGTAACGCGGGTTGTTGAAAGCATCAGTTACTATTGTCGAATTGTAAAGCAACACATTTATTCACTGATAGATTCATTGCAGTAAAAATTGTCATCGTTCGTTAACCTTTGTGTTGATTCTTAGTTTTCAATTTCGTACAAGCGTTCAAATATGAAGAGATGTAAACCGAATATTTTAGATTAGTGGCTCAAGAAACGGAAACATCAGTGTTTACCTGACGTGACACATGATGGAAAAATTGCAACAGAGTCAACTGTTTCAGGTACTAATTGTGATTTAATTTTTACTTGTTACTGAGTTTTTTATGCTACAGTTTAGCATGTCGTTTCTTCCATCGTAAACATCGCCCTTTGTTCTGTGTATCTAAATACATTAGAAGTAGTCTTGGTATTAAAGATCTTCAAATATAATGTAAAAAATGCCTATGCAAGAATACTTTAACTTTAAAAAAACTTTGATGAATTACAGAAGGATATTTAATATGAGCCAAGTTCTCTTAATTTTATGTAACAACCCTGTTTATTAATAATAACGCTTTATTATTTATTATATTCGTTTCACCCTCTTTGGGGTACGATGAAACAGTCATTTCTTTGAGTGTTGCTCCTTCCTTTGCACCCAGTACTTCTTCATTCTTTCAGATCTTCTTCTTCTCTCCTCATCTGAGATGATGGGTTTCGACCTTATTTTAGATTTTTCTTGGAACCTTATCCCTTCGTCTTTAAATTTTATCTGTACTGTTCTATCAAGTAATTACTTTTCTGTAATTTTTAATTCTCTTAGGTCTTTTTCAACTTCTGTGAACCAATTAGGCTTTATAATGTGGCAAAATATGATGTTTGCTTGGCGAGTAGTGTGGGTGTCTGTTTTCAATCTACTTATAAATACGACCCAGAAAATTTTATGTAATAATATTTATTACGTTTTACAACATTTTACAGCAATTTACAGCTTATCAGAACAAGGGTCCTTTACGCATGTCTCGGAGAGTTTTTTTTCCAGTGTTTTAAATATTGTTGCTGCTCAAAATTTGCTCGCTCTGGGCGCACATGTTAGTATATTATCAGCAATGATTCACCATAATGAAGATGCTATTGTTGGCAAATATTTGTCACAAATATGTTAACAAATTTTTATAAATGTATGCAGATATTTCATTGTTATGGAAGTTCTAAATTAGAAAGTACTGGTGCAAGTTGCTGACTACTGTATTTCAATTTCAGTATTAAATACACGTGTTTGTTTCCATTACTGACCCAGTGACGAGCTCGGTATCGCTGCACTCGGAAGGTCATGGGCTTCATTCTACATGTGTATCTGAGTTTATCACATCCATTGTTATACTCTTATCAATTCCAAGGTTACAGCTTGTATTACAGTACTTAGCCTATCTGCGCACTTGGAAAGTATTGTTGCTGGCAGTCATCAACAATAATGTCGTGAGCAGTAACTCTTAACACGCTTCCTTCGCTTTCACATTATAAAAGTATTATAGAAATTAACTAGTGTATACGAATTCTTTATTATTTACATTAAGTTTCGTAAGCAATAATATTTTCTGTCTGCTTCAAACAAGTCTATATTTTATGTTTTTCGGCATGTAGAGAATAGTGATGACACTGTTTGCCATATTGCTACAGTGGGTACTCGTACACCAGAGAGCAAAAAAAACTGGTATAGGCGTGCGTATGCAAATAACAGAGGTATGGAACCAATCAGAGTAACGCGATACGGTCGGCAGCGCCTATATAAGACAACAAGCGTCTGGCAAAGTTGCTAGATCGGTTACTGCTGCTACAATGGCATGTTATCAAGATTTAAGTGAGTTTGAACGTGGTGTTATAGTCGGTGCACGAGAGATGGGACATAGCATCTCCGAGGTAGCGATAAAATTTGGATTTTCGCATACGACCATTTCACGAGTGTACCGTGAATATCGGGAATCCGGTAAAACATCACATCTTCGACATCGCTGCGGCCGGAAAAAGATTGTGTACGAACGGGACAAATGACAACTGATGAGAATCATTAAACGTGACAGACATGCAACCCTTTCTCAAATTGGCGCAGAGTTCAATGCTGGGGCATCAACAAGGGCCAGCGTGCGAACTATTCAACGGACCATCATTGATATGGGCTTTCGTAGCCGAAGGCCCACTCGTGTACCATTGTAGACTGCACGACACAAAGATTTACGCCTCGCCTGGGCCCGCCACATCGTCATTGGACTGTTGATGACTGCAAACACGTTGTCGTGTCTGACGAGTCTCGTTTCCAATTGTATCGGGCGGATGGACGTGTACGGGTATGGAGACATCCTCATGAAGCCATGGACCCTACATGTCAACAGGGGACTGTTCAAGCTGGTGGAGGCTCTGTCATGGTATGGGGCATGTGTATTTGGCGTTAAATGGGACCCCTGATACGTCTAGATACGACTCTGACAGGTGACAGATACGTAAGCATCCTGTCCGATCACCTGCACCCATTCATGTCCATTGTGCATTCCGACGGACGTGGACAATTCCAGCAGGACAATGCGACACCCCACACGTCGAGAGTTGCTACCGAGTGGTTCCAGGAACTCTCATCTGACTTTAGACACTTCCATTGGCCACCTAAATCACCAGACATGAACATTATTGAGCATATCTGGGATGCCTTGCAATGTGCTGTTCAGAAGAGATCTCCACCGCCTCGCACTCCTATGGATTTGGGGACTACTCTGCAGGATTCATGGTGTGAATTGCCTCCTGCATACCTTCAGACATTAGTTGAGTCCATGCCACGTTGTCTTGCGGCACTTCTGCGTACTCGCGGGTGTCCTACACGATATTAGGCAGGTGCACCAATTTTTTTGGCTCATCAGTGTGTATTACAAAGAAAGTGAGTCCACAAAGTGTGAAACCTTTTGTGTTGTCAGCGACTATTTGACACACAACACTGTAGCTGTTCACACCTTTCAGAAAGTTTTGCTAACATTTGAAAGACAGATTTCCCAACTGGACAAAAGTGTATTATTTTTAGTGTTGGTTCAGCTGCTCAATACAAAAACAGAAAAAAACTTTGTTACTCTGGCTAAGCACAAAGGTGATTTTGGTCTGTCTGCTGAGTGGCATTTTTTTGACACATCACATGGCAAAAGTCACTGTGATGTTGCCGGAGGTATAGTTAAAAATGTTTTGACAAAGGCTAGTTTACAAGGAACCACTGAAAACCACATTGTATCGCCACAAGAAATGTTCAAATTTTGTTCAAAAAAAATTTCTGGAATAACACTTTTGTTGTGCCTTCAAAAGATATTGTATGGGAAGAGAAGTTACTCGAAAGTCAATTTCAAGAAGTGGAAACCATTCCTAATACAAGACAGTATGATGGTTTTGTTCCAGCAGATGGAGATAATCTTGCTACCTACCAATACTCATCATCACAGAACTATTTAGTGGTACCATCACCAAACCACAACAGCTGTTTTGCCAGACCTGAACTATTGTACGCGTTTTATTTATGATGGAGACTGGTGCATTGGAATTGTTACAATCAAAGAAACTGTGGAGGGGGGAGAAGAGAACAAGGAAAGGCTGAAGCACTCACTTCAAACTTGCAAAGGAATTGGTGTGGGTGAAACAAGTCAATATTTTAAGAACGTTGAGGTAGTAACTTACAATGGAAGAACACGCAACATAAGCAACAAACTGAGTGAAGTTTTATCAGTGATTTTCATAGAGAGAATGGCACATACTACGCAGTAACGTTGCTGCATAAACATGGAGATTGTAAATTTGTAAATATTAGTATAAGTGTGCAAACAGTGACTGTAAAAATTAAAGTGAAAGTTGAATTGTCGATGTACAAAAAGAAGACTAAAATGTAGACATAGCAGTGAAATGTAATTGACTGCTACCACAGCTAGAAGGAGTTAACTTGTGCAGTGATTAGGTATTTGTTATGCGTAAAGCTGTTTTTGTTGTTACTCGCCAGCACACAGAAAACTTATATTGGCACACTCTTCAACTAAAGCAAAGGTAAATCACATTTGCATTCCTCTGACACACTTTAATTTATCACATTCAGAATGAAGTGTGATTGTATAATGCACAATAGATTAAATTTAAAAATTGTTTTTTTCTTTTTTCTAAAAGTCCTTGTACTCATTTTTTCCAAAAGTCCTTGTACTCAACAGGTGTGAAAATAAAGGAATGGGACAGCTTGTGCCCTGTAGCTATTCATCAAGCATATCTTTCATAAAAAACTCAAATTGTTATCTCATCCCCCACGTAACTTTGTTTGACTTTGAAAACAGCAATTTTTTCTTCACAAATTGGAGTTTGATTTTTTCTTGGAATGAAGTCTGCAACCCAGATAACTTTGATGTTGCACACTGTTCTACACGTAGACTCTAAGCACACAAGAGATCAGATCTCTAATGCAAGTTTGGTGAAGCAGGGTGGGGTATACAGAAGGGTAAAACAGTCTTCTGAATGCTGAAAGCAGATGGCCGTCATCTTAAAAAATGCAAAAAAAAATTTTTATAATGTAAGTATACAGTGTAATAGTAACTTACTTAATCTTTAAAATGGCTTTAAAAACTCCACATTATGTGACTTATTAAAAACGTTACGGGTAGTTGTGTGAACCTCTGAAATATGTACAATTTGCTTGCAGTGTGTATGAAAAATGGCTACCATCATTATCCACTTGTTGTAGGAAAAAATCTAAATTAATGTTTTCCTTTCACCTTGAGGATATGGTAACATAGGAACAAATTTTTATCAAAATTAAAAATGGTGCAGTGTTTTTTTTTTATTTAATATGGAATGACCCTAATGTGTAATGTTCATTGTCTACTTATTGCATGCAACCGACTACTGTGTAGTGTATTACCAGAAATACCATTCAAAAATGACCTAGTAAAAATGTATACTCACACTGTCTGATTTCTGTGAGAATGAAACTGATGCAGTATGAACTTCTGGCACTTTATATGTCAAGCATTTCTTTTAATACCTTCCTTTTTTTGGGCTGATGTTATGCAGTGATGAGGAATACATTTTGGTTTCTGTAAGGAAAACTTCTGTTCCTTTAGCACGTTCATAATGTTTATGATCCACTGTAAAAAGAAATGTGTAGAAAACAGTAAGTGTGAAGTGTTTGTATGCAGATATTCTATTTACACAACTTATGAAAAGAGTTTTTCAAAAAACACTCTACAATTGCAGGTTTTGGTGATATTTGACTATATAAAAACATTATACAGTAAAACTTTGTATTTACGTTCTCACTATGTATGTTTTCCTGCAATTGACATTTATTTATTTATTTACGGTTTATTTTACATTAATTTTAATGTTTCACATTCCCAAAAATTACACAGTCTGAGAAACATATAGCCCGCAATCTACGTTTACAAACACCTGAGATGGACGCCATATTTCTTTGTCATGGATTTTTAACACGGAAAACTTTAGAAGACGTGTTTCATTACAATCAAAATAAAATTTTTGGTTTACACCACTGCATCATAGAGATTGTTGCAAGCAATTTAGCTCAGATTAAAAACATGTACATAATGAAAGTGAAGTGCGTATTCTTTATGGCACGATTCATGGTTGTGAACAGTGTTATAAAGAATACCTGCTTACATTTTGATACTTTCACGTTCATTTGGCACATGTTTTTCACCGCAAACTAAGCCTTAGTGTTATGTTTTTTCAACACACTGCGCCATAGAATCGTTGCAAGCAGAAAGCACAACAAGATGATGCCCAAATAGACAAGGAAGCTTTAGCAGTAATGTTCAGAATCAACAAATTTTGTCACTGATCATAAGTCCTTGTTGCAGTTGTTGGACACACACTGGCCTACTCCTGTTATCCTTTCCCACAAGATGCTCCATTGGTGTTTGCATTTGGGTATGTATGATTTTAAGCTCGTCTACAAGCCTGGCAACAAAATAGGACATGCAGATGGTTTTTACCACTACAGAAGTGGTGAGGATAATGTACTGAGACAAGTGAAGTATTTTGTACTCCATGGGTGGCCAGAAAAACTGCCTAATGAGGAGTTCCGACCCTATTGGAACAGGCATGTTGAATTGTCTATCTACCGGGATTGCCTTCTCTGGAGCACTAGAGTGGTTATTCCAGAGGTGATGCAGAATGAGATATTGGTTCTTCTCCATACCTCATACGACAGTTTGGTACGTTCAAAAGCATTTGCTAGAAGTTACATTTGGTGACCAAAACTCAGTGAAACATTGAGAAGATGGTTCAGCACTATGAGATCTGCCTCAGGGAAAGCCGGACTCCACCAAGAATGCACGTGGCGTGGACCATTCCCCAAATCCATGTGGTTGTGCCTACACATGGATTTTGCAGGACCATTCATAAGGAAAATATTTTTAATAGTTGTTGATGCCTACTCAAAGTGGCCAGAAGTACAAGTGGTGCCATCGATGTCAAGTGCTGTGATAGTGAGTGAGCTGAGAGACATGTTCAGCATTCATGGATCGCCCGACATGGTTATATCTGATAATGGGGCAGCATTTGCATCCTGTGAGATGAAGAGATTTTTGGACCAGAATGGAATTGCCAGCAGACATTCACCCCCATACCATCCTTACAGCAATGGACAAGCGGAATGGAAAGTGCAGAATGTGAAGGACTAGCTAAAAAAACTGCAAGCTGGCGACTGGTGCACAAGACTGCAGAGAATACTCATTGCGCTACGTACCACACCAACTACAACCCAGAAATCACCATGTGAACTGTTGATGGACAGAAAACTAACAACAATTTTGGACAGGTTGCATCCCAACACGCTGAGCACTTCAAGGTTGGAGACGACCGACACATATGACAAACGGGTAAGGCATTTCACAGAAGGGGATCGCATACTTCTGTGTAACTATGGGTCAGGTCCCAAGTGGATCCCTAGAGTGGTGATTGCCAAGGAGTGGCCAGTAATGTACAATGTTCAAATCACAGAGAACAGGCATATTCACCAACATCATGTTGACCAGTTGATCCACTGCCCAGCCAATGAGGAAATGCCTAAGACTATGGAGCAAGGAGAAATTGTTTTTCGAAAATCAACGAATACAGACTACAGGTGGGGTTCCAAGAATGTCGGAATGTCAGTGTTCCTGGAAGGCTAGAGCAGCGGTTGTCAGAATCGTCATTCAAGGGTTTCCCGGAGGCCTCGCGGGATAGCGTGTCAGCAGCTGATGTTGCAGCATCCTTGGACATGTCTGTGTGTGCAGAGGACATGAGAGCAGCTCATGACTCCGGTCCAGTACCTGGGGCTGTGTCAGCAAGGTGTCAACAGAGAACACAGCAGCACCACACACACCTCAGGAAGGACCAGGGGACCACCACTGGAGAGACACATCAGCTCCAACACAATCAACATTCACCAGTGTCAGGACTAAACCAAATAAATTAGCTGATTATGTACTTTAGAACTGAGGGTACTAGTTAGGGTTGTAAATAGTTAGTATAGGTGCTGTGTCTTGGAGGTAAGGACTGTTGTGTATTGACATTGTGTATATAACAGGACGTATATTTAGGTCGACATGGTTGGCATGTATGAGTAGTATCATGTCACACATCGTAAACATGATGCAATCGCGTGGACAGAGATCCAGGTCAATGGTGTGGATCGGGAAACAGTAGTGACGATGGATGGGACATAAAACTATGCATAATCCGTAATCATTTATCATTATACCAGAGTGTAGAACAGCCCTTTTCAGGCTGTACAAACACCCGAAAACCTGCTGGATGTAATAGTTGAATAGAAAATGTGTCCCTAACCTCTCTCACTTACATCACATACCTTAATAACTTTCTAGTACTTCTTGTACACTTGAATCACTAACTATCCTCCAAAATACTAGTGACTCCCTTCTCTTGAGCAAACTGTGCAGTAAAACTCGGAAACCTTCTTGACCTTTCTGTAAAGACTATTCTATCCTCAACTGCAACATAATGCACAAACTGCTGAAAAGCCCAGTGTTACCACACCAGTAAAAAATAAAATCTCCTCCCTAACACAAAAAACTTTGAAACCCCAACAAGTTAAAATCTTCTTTTAATAAACCTTGACAGCCTGCAATGCAACAAGGGTGGTGCACAACCTATTTCTGAAGACATGGGTTCTATATAAAAAGTGTTCTCAAGTTTATTTTTTAGAGTTTTTAAAAACATCTCAACTTTCCTTTCTAAGGCAGGCAGTTTCTTACCAGATTTGAGTTTTTGAATTTTAATTGGTGATAATCCCTTAGTCGAGCAAGCATAATTTTGTTTTAACAGCTCTTCTTCAGGACAAATAAAGGTTTCAGTTTGCAATTCACTTTTTGTTGGTGATGTATCAATGTTCTTATTTCCTGTGGCACGTATTGTAGCAGACACAGAGTTTTCCAGTAATTTTATCTCNTTGGTGATGTATCAATGTTCTTATTTCCTGTGGCACGTATTGTAGCAGACACAGAGTTTTCCAGTAATTTTATCTCGCAGTTGCCACAAACTGAAGTGCCAAGAATCAGTTGTTGATCTGGAAATATCAATTGTTACTTCTCTCAAACCCTTTCTCATATTCTTTTTGTGGATGTGAANGAATCAGTTGTTGATCTGGAAATATCAATTGTTACTTCTCTCAAACCCTTTCTCATATTCTTTTTGTGGATGTGAAATGGATCACTGACTGTTTTTCCATAAACTAGTTTTTACTTCTGCATACATTTTAGTTCGTGATACAGATGGTTCTGACATTTGATGATATTTGAAGCCTAATAAGTTGTTCATTTTCACTGAAACTGGGGACATTATTTACACTTCTTGTCACTGGGGAAAAAGTATCTTTGTGGCAGTTTCCTTGCAGATGGACACCATAATTCTTTCTTGCAATTAACAGTTCTACTTAACGTAAACTTTACTAATATTTATATTACATTTTCATTTAACTCTGAAAATAATTGCACAAAACACAGATCTTCAAAGAGACAAACCTGTGGACCCATTAGCAGCTATAATCAAACCATATATGAGTTTAGTAGTTAAGGCATGGATTTCAAACTGGCTGCCATATAAATATTTCAATTTACGTGTAGATTTTGTTAATAATTTTGTAAGGTAGTGCCACTTGGAACACTGAGATTGTTATTAATATACAGAAAACAAACCCCACAAACAAACATACCAAAGTAGTACTAAAGACAGCATAAATAAATAAATTATAATGGGTACATTACTTATTTTCTAAATAGCTGATTTTTACAGTTTGTGTAGCATACAGGATGGGGCTGAATTGCACAGACAAACTTCGTGAGTTGATTCCTTTTGCAAAATCGAGTGGGAAATATATGGGGCTTTTTCTACCTAAACTTAATATTAAGGGAAATAGCAGCCTTTGGAAATAAAGTTTTTAAACACTTGTGAAATATTTGAAATAAAGCAGAATTTAATTACAATTTTCTGAACATTATTTTATGTTATTTGGATATTCAATCAAGAGCAAACCCGTATTATCTAGTGTTCAAGGTCACACCACATTTATTTGGTTAGCCTAGAATGCTTGCATATCTCTGTCAGCCTTTCATTTGTGGCATATATCTNAGGTCACACCACATTTATTTGGTTAGCCTAGAATGCTTGCATATCTCTGTCAGCCTTTCATTTGTGGCATATATCTGCACCAAGTAACAAATCAATGTACTTTTAATTCAGTTTGACAGTCTCATAGTCACAACATACAAAATGTAAAAATTAAGTTTTCCTAAACAAAATATATAACCATTTTGGGTAATTATTAAGTTTAGGGGCTTTTCTGAAAAAAACAATAAAAATTTAAAATTATGATATATTTCTACTCTACTAATGATGCAGAAGATGAATATACTAGGGGCAGTAACGTATGACTAATTTCGTAATATGTGCCCACCTAACCTAACAGAACCTAACCCCACGATGGGTGAATCCTTATTTTACATTTTTAAACTAACCTAGGATAGTAGGGTTTTACACTAACCTAGGATGTTTGGGTTTTACACTAAAGTACGAATGTAGGATTGTAGGGATTTAAAGGAACCGTAAAACACACCATAATAATGTAAATTGACTCCCCTAGGTAGGGGGCTGGTATAATTCCTCTGACGTTAATAGACGTAAACAAACATATTTCGCAAGTTTTTTAAATATGTTCTACTTATTTTAACATTACGGCGTCTTGAATATGAACAAGGTAAGCTGTGCAGAACCCATTAATGCAACTTTTGTTGGTCTAGGACGTTTCGTTCAGAAACGTAAACAAACTGGCTATACTGTTCATTTTGCAATTTTGTTAAATTTTTTAAAATTACAACATGAATAAAATTTCGATGCGGGGATCATATAAGCACAAGATACAGATTAGTAGAGTAGAAATATATCATTATTTTGAATTTTTATTGTTTTTCAGAAAAGCCCCTAAACTTAATAATTTCCCCATTTTGTAATTAAGTGAGCATGTTTAAATTATATAAAACTGCCACCATGTACAATTTAAAAATTTTCAAAAAACTTATTTTTGATATAGAGAGGCCTAAAGGTTGGCCATTTTCAAAAATGTTATGTTTTTACAAAAAAATTTCTTAAGAGGAGAACACATTTTCGTTTGTTTGGAAGGTTGATCATGTTAACATGTATGAAGTGACGCACAAAAAAAATTATGGGCTAGGGTGCTTAATTTTAAATGGCAATAAAAGTGAAATTAATGTAGACAAACTCAACAAATTTTCTCTCACTTTGACTCATGTTAAAATACATAAGATGCATTTTATATCAAAATAACATTAAAAATGAAGATCAGATGTTTTTCAGTAAATCTGCATTTTAATTGAGCAATGCGCCATAGGAGCCGAGATATTAAGGAAAAGAAAAACACCTTCCCATTTGGTTTTTGGGCACTCCCTACCCCTTTCTGAGCCATCCCTTGGGTTAATGGTAGTTGTAAAAATTTTTTATAAATTATTTTTGTCTCTATTTAAAAGTATATCTAACATATCTTTTTAAGGGATATTTAAAAGTCATGCAACAACAAACTATTTTATAATTGGATGATTTGTCATGGTATAACCCACATACTATTTGCTCATTTTGAAAAAAAAAAAAAAAAAAAATTAAAAATTTTTTGTTCTATGATACATTTTGTAAACCATTCAACCAGTGTGAACCAAAATTGGTTTGTTGACAGATTCCTGCCAAATTTGGCATAGAAAGAGTGATATAGTAAACCGTAATATTTTAGTACACTAGAGATTTATTTTCAAAATGATTGAAATATAAATTTTTAGGCTAGAATGCCATAGATACCAATCAAATTTGAGAGGCCTACAACACATATTAAATTAAGTCCATTAAATGTGTTGTTTAGCGGCTTCTTTTATCTACTATTTTAAAAGATAGCACCATCTGAACAATAAATATTTTGTGTCCCGGAAACCATANTAGCGGCTTCTTTTATCTACTATTTTAAAAGATAGCACCATCTGAACAATAAATATTTTGTGTCCCGGAAACCATCGAACCAATTGCCACTAAATGAGTGAGTGAAGAGATTTGGACAGTTCTTAACATCTAGGTCTTGAGAGCCAATGAGGGTGAAGCGAGGTGAGTATGGAGCAGCGCTGGAATNTTTGGACAGTTCTTAACATCTAGGTCTTGAGAGCCAATGAGGGTGAAGCGAGGTGAGTATGGAGCAGCGCTGGAATGAAGGAGCGGGGGAAACGGGAGATCCCTGAGAACCAGCCGACTAGCGGAAGTAGTCTAACCACTACACCACTATGGCCCCAATTGTCACTAAATGTAGCATACAAATAGCGTTATGGCAAAGCACCCTTAGCACATATGAGTTTAGTATAGCAAAGACTTACAGTACTGTCAAAATAATGGCCATATAAATATTCTATATTAGAATGTTATTTCTACCAAAGAATTTGACGCTAATTTCAAACAAACTTGATAGGATCGTAGTGCCTGTTGCAAAGTGCTAATTCGTTGCCTCTTTTGTCCACCACTATGTGAGAGAGTGCCACTTGAGTTAATGCAGTTGTTAGATTGTATTCCTGGATTAACTAGATCAAATACTGCCAAATTTGGAACACGAATAGTTTCTATGGTGTGCCACTCAAAACATATGTGATTTTTGTAGATAGGGCCTGGATTTCAAACTGGCTGCCATATAAGTATTTCAGTTTAATGTTTAATGTCAACTGAGCAATTAAACTATTTTCAGCCAAACTTTGCATGTAGCGCCACCTGGAACACTGAGATTGTTATTAATATACAGAAAACAAACATACCAAAGTAGTACTAAAGACAGCATCAATTAAGTAATTGTAATTAAGTAATTATTACTTATTTTCTAAATGGCTGATTTTTACAGTTTGTGTAGCATACAGGATGGGGCTGAATTATACAGACAAACTTCGTGAGTTGATTCCTTTTGCACAATCGAGTGGGAAATATATGGGACACTTTCTACCTAAACTTAATATTAAGGGTGATAGCAGCCCTTGGAAAGTGAGATATTTGGAATAAAGCAGAATTAAATTACATTATTCTATGTTATTTGGATATTCAATCTAAGAGCAAACCCATATTAATATTGTGGGAGATTCATAATGAAAATAACAGGGGTGGCAACCCTCGTATTGCATACAATTTTTTTACTGTTAGTAATAATGAAAATTGGATATTTGTTCATTAAGCAGTATGACCTGATTAACAAGAAGTTGTCCATGCAGCTGCCCAGGACCCGCCGTTTTCATGTAAAATGTACATGGGTCTTCATGTGCATCGACAAAGTGCCAAGCACGTAGCAACACTACCGAGATGCGTGTATGGTATGCTGCTGCGTCCACTGTACCGGTGATGGTGGATGATGTTACTATGTACTGCACGTTAATAAGCTTAAGAGTACTGAAGCTGCGTGTTTGTTCCTGGTGACAGTTGGTGTGAGATTCTGCGCGGGGACTATCGGTATCGCCTCTCTGCCTGAAACTGTGTCGCTGCCACCGCCATTTAAAAACTCAGTTTTCGAGGGCCCATATCTCCCTTAGTATTCATTTTCACTGTAAAGTGTCCCATTCATTTCCCATTTGATTTTGTGTAAAGAATCACCTTGTGGAGTTTGTCTAGTTCAGTCCCATCCTGTGCATATATCAGTCAAACCTAGTTCAGCTGAACTTTGCACGTTTGCTGTTATTATGTATTTTAAATATACAAATTAATGATTTTGTTAGTGTGTCATGTTGAAAGATGTCACCTGAAATTTAAACTTGAACATCATATCTTGGAAACTTGTCAACAGATTCCTATCACATCTGCATACAAACAGTCGTACAGAAAGTAACTGAACATATATACCGTAGTCTCTTATTTTCAAAGTGGCTGTGGTTTTATTATGGTGGTATGTACCGTTAACTGATCTAAACCAATGTAGATCTGGCGTCGTACCTTCTGTACGTATTAAATTAACTACAAATTGCTTCAGTCACCTCCAATTTGGAATAATACTACCACCAAAGCATTATTGTTCTATGTATACAGTACATCTCAGAAGTACAGTCACTACCAAATATTGTGGATAATTTCTTCTGCTTAGAAATTTTTTAACCCATGTTCCTTTTATCTGAGTTATCGAGAGCCTCATTAAAATTGCTTGCAAATATATGTAAAAGAAAATAGGCTTATTAGTTATATTGGCAACTTCTTGTTATTTTTGATTGACAAGGGAACTGATAGATTTAAAATTTTGTAACTAAAATATTTTTTTATTAATTTTATGCAATTTTGTTGCATTTTAAGATGTATGAAAAAGTACATAGGTAATTTGTCTTTAGTATTGTAGCGAAGTGTGTTGTTTGCATAGTTTTATTTTCTTTCAGTTTGCAAAAAACAAGAAGGGTAACACTTCAAAGACCCCATCTCCACCTGGAGGAAAAGCCAGAGTTTCACCAGCAAGACAGGAAAGTGCCAAGTTTAAGGCAACACAAAACATGAATGGTGCAGGTTTGGTTCGGATTACTAATGGAGCAGTAGTTGCAAAGAAAAAAGGAAGAAAAAATTTTGCAACCAATAATGGACTTGTAGATCAGAAAAAAGATGTTATAAATAAAAAAAGAAATAGTACTTCCGGAACAAATGACATGGGTGTGGTTGAGCAGTTGGGTGAACAAGTTGAAATTGCAATTGCTACAAAGAATAAGAAGACAAAGGTTTCTTTGAAATCGAAAAGAAAATTAAGTCTTGTAAACGGAAGCCTTGAAAAAAGTTTTGAAGAAGAATCTGTTGTAGAATTACCAATTGATAAACTTGAAAATTATAATGACTTAAAGATTTTGACTCCAGGACCTAAGAAAAAGAGAAAAGTAAGTGGCGAAACAATCGGTAGTAATAAGTCAACTGCGACGGTGAAGTTAAAGAAAAGTACGAGAGTATTGGAGAATGGTATGTTGAAGGAGACAAAGAAACAGAAGAAGGGAAGGAAAGAGCTGAAGAGGAGGAGTGGAGATGCTGCTGAGAGCCCCAGCACGTCGGAGGCCAAGTGTCCCGACAGCGTGGAGGAAGGAGAGCAGCTGTTTGCGTGGCTCATCGACCCCGTCACACCTGTCGACTTCTTCAGGTTGGTCCTCGGCAGTCACTGCAAATATTCCTAGTCATCCTGTCTGACGTTTTTGGAATTTAGTGCATTTTAAATATTTTTCTTTAATTAATGAAAACTTTATTTCCTCTGTTATTGAAATTCATTGAAAGCAGTGAGACAGTAATTGTCTCAAGTCTCAATAGTAGTGCTTCAATGCAGTTTTTGTTGCTGCCTGCTGTATACTTAGGTCAACAAATTATTTCATAATCACAAATGTGTTGTGATTTTAAGTTCATAAATGCGGAGAGTGAAAGGGTGGGGAGAGGGAGAGAAACAGATGTAGAGGGAGGCCGTGAGAGAGAGAGAGAGTGTGGATGTGTGCGCATGTACGTGTGGGGAGCACATATTTGGATGTGTATGCTGTTTTTTTATTGTTAGTTAATACTAAATTTCTGCAGAGCAAAACATTTAATGCTAGCCATTGATATGTACTTGACGAAGACAGGATATAATATTGGTGGTGTATCGTACAAGATTTTTCATGGCAGGTGTGTCGCAGTGCTAGCAGCATTAACAGGGGCAGTGGCAGCGGAGTTGTTGACGTGGTGGAGTGGGTGGCCAAGGGTGGGGTTTATTACACTCAGGTTACGAACAAAACAACATTTCTTATGGGAAAGTTTAACTTAGGCAAAATTGCACTGCTTGCAAGCTGGTGGTAAATGGAGAAATTCTATTTATTTCTTTGTAAAAGTTGGTGTTTGGCACAAATAGTTTTTNGCTTGCAAGCTGGTGGTAAATGGAGAAATTCTATTTATTTCTTTGTAAAAGTTGGTGTTTGGCACAAATAGTTTTATATACTTGCCCCAGCCAAAAATTTAACTATTCATTTCATTTCATTACTATCATTCACACCCTCCAGTAGTGNTTTTATATACTTGCCCCAGCCAAAAATTTAACTATTCATTTCATTTCATTACTATCATTCACACCCTCCAGTAGTGCTTACTAGAGAAAACATAAATAAACCAACTATGTTTAACACTGAGTGCTCATAAGCAAGCTTATTTCAATTGGAAAATGTTACAAAAGTGCAAAATAAATATAGCAGTCATTAAAAGGAAGTTTGTAGTTTCCCGTAAGGAAACTATGCAGGAAATCCCTAAAAATGTTGTGTAGCCAATATTTTGCCGAGTCCAGTTTACGACAGAATATCAAGCGACATGTGAACTTCATTAATATTTTCAATATAGTGCGAATAACAGAGTGTATTCTTTAAGTAGGTTTTAACACAATAGGACTTGGGAGATTTTACACAATTATATTTATTTTATGAAAATTGCAATTACCCCACGTGGTACTTGAATACAAAATGGAAAAATACGGTTTACTTGGGACACCAGTGCACCCTGGCGGTGAACATTTGTAGGTTGTCAAACTAAAAGCATTGAGTTTCTTAACCTGAGTAAAATAAACCATACCAAAGGAGAATTTTGCAAAATTTTATACTTGGCGATCTTTCCTCGTAATTTTTTTAAAAATTCTGTACGAGACTTAATATGTGTGGTTGGAAAGTAACAGTGTTGCATGTTACCGTGAGAGGAGTGAAAGCAGCTGGTGTGTGTGAACCTAGGGACACCTGGGAGCAGCGGCCTCNTAAAAGCATTGAGTTTCTTAACCTGAGTAAAATAAACCATACCAAAGGAGAATTTTGCAAAATTTTATACTTGGCAATCTTTCCTCGTAATTTTTTTAAAAATTCTGTAGGAGACTGAATATGTGTGGTTGGAAAGTAACCGTGTTGCATGTTACCGTGAGAGGAGTGAAAGCAGCTGGTGTGTGTGAACCTAGGGACACCTGGGAGCAGCGGCCTCNGTGTTGCATGTTACCGTGAGAGGAGTGAAAGCAGCTGGTGTGTGTGAACCTAGGGACACCTGGGAGCAGCGGCCTCTCGTCATCAAGCGGCAGCAGCCAGACTTCTACCAGTCACTCCTGTCGACTGCGATCATCCACAAGATGCTGGAGCGGGACAATGTGCAGTTCAGCAAGAACGTGGATGTGACAACGTACCAGAACGGCAAAAGGGAGACGCACAACCCAGACGGGCGCGCATTCCCAGCCGTTGTGTGGAGCCATTACAACGTAGGCTGTAGCGTGCGGCTGCTTAATCCGCAGACGTTCATTCCCAAGCTGCACCTGCTGAACGCCACGCTGCAGGAGTACTTTGGCTGCCTGGTGGGAGCCAATGCCTACCTCACACCACCTGGCTCCCAGGGCTTTGCCCCACACTATGACGACATAGAGGCGTTCATCCTGCAGCTTGAGGGACAGAAGTCATGGAAGCTCTACGCCCCTATGTAATTGTACTATACGCTTTTCATTATCTACTTGCCATTTCCAAAAAATAAATATATAATTTGTGGTTGTGGTGACCTCCAAGGTCAAGATTGTTGATGCATTACTGTTTGATGATGATGATGATGATGATGATGATGATGATGTGGGTTCAGATAACATAAGCCATGATGTTTGTGTGCTATTTTAAGTTGTGGATTTAGGATAGTTTAGTTTGTAGCTGTTCCTTGAATGTCCTATAGGCACAAAAATAATTTCCAATTTTCAGTTTTCTATTCAAATATTGCAACAGACATAATAACCTGTTATTTGTTCCTTACTTTCTCTTGTAGTGGTAGTACCTGGTGGATTTCAGGGGAATAGATTACATGACTTATCACCTGGATATGAAGATAATACTTATTCCCCTTCTCCCCTCCCCTTCACCGTTAGTTAGACAATGCAGCTAGATTATCATTGGGAGTATCAATGTTTCCATCAGTAATATTTTGGTTAAAATACCTGTTGTAAACATTATCAGAAATATGTACTTTAAGTGTTTCTTCTACTNTCCCCTCCCCTTCAACGTTAGTTAGACAATGCAGCTAGATTATCATTGGGAGTATCAATGCTTCCATCAGTAATATTTTGGTTAAAATACCTGTTGTAAACATTATCAGAAATATGTACTTTAAGTGTTTCTTCTACNTTCCATCAGTAATATTTTGGTTAAAATACCTGTTGTAAACATTATCAGAAATATGTACTTTAAGTGTTTCTTCTACTCTTTCACTACGTAAATTCTAGTGATGGGTCGATACTCAAAAAGTCAAGTTGAGTTGAACTAACAAAAATCAAACTCGTTAGTCGAGACAATTTTTTTCAACAGGCATCAAGCTACTGAACATGCAAGTTGAGTCACTGTGTTTTTAGGTTATAAACAAACAAATATTGGCTAAACTGCTAAATTTGCATTGGAATGGTAACAACTCAGCAATGTGTGTTGACACTGTGATGTTTGGCTGCCGATGATGCACGACATGCCACTTCTTTTTGTGGCCTGTGTGTTGCTACCACACCTGCCGACAGATAACAGTCAAGGTCGACAGTTGGTCCGCTCACCTGCTGGCATGCTGACTGACCAGCCTGAAGCTGCCCTTCCACTCCATTCCTGTAATTATAGTATTTTTTTNGCTCACCTGCTGGCATGCTGACTGACCAGCCTGAAGCTGCCCTTCCACTCCATTCCTGTAATTATAGTATTTTTTTCTACCACCGTCACAAGGCTTACATTACTGTTCCTACCACAGTCATTCACTCATCGGCAAGAGGGAAATGTNTTTTTTCTACCACCGTCACAAGGCTTACATTACCGTTCCTACCACAGTCATTCACTCATCGGCAAGAGGGAAATGTAGCGCTGTGAATCACTCAAGATATTTTATTATCGGTAGAAACCAGTTCCAAACTGTGACTATAAGAGGGGAGGAAGTTATAAGGAGCTGGCGTTACACATATATGTAGGTTATACATAGGTACACATTTACATTTATGGTGCAAACTCAATTTTAACTTGAAAATTTTATACTAAACTGGACTTGACTTGAAGCTGTAAAAGTCAAACTCACGCATCATTGTTCAATTCTTAAATTCTTAATATTCAAGTGATATAGTTGTCAGCTTCGGTGAAAAACACCTTTCTTCGGCATGTTTATTTTACTTTTCAATTTTATCACTTGTCATATGTTTTGGTTACTTCATTTTGTTTAAAATATCTTAATCATTCTTATTATTTTTCAGTACAGTACCTTGAAAATCACAACAATTTGTGACGTGCGTCAGCTCCCCATTATATCATTTTATTCCTCCTAGGAAGAGCGACAACTTGCCCCCTGGCACCCTCTATCTCTCTCTCACTGGCCGTGATGGACGTTCAGCAAGTCTACTGCCACACTTAGTTGGGTCGCCTAATTGGTGCTTGGTCGTGTGACTTCTGTCAGTGAGTCCTTGCACTGTAATTCTGACTGCTCAAGTCCTGCAGGGCTAATGAATGGTGTGCACACACTCTAGTCATATCTCCCTCAGATATTTTTTTTTCCAATCCCCTTGGTCACAAGAACCTGGCTTGGGTCCATTGCTCTAGCAGGCATCTGCGAAGGTCTTCCAGACAGTGCCTGCTGCTGGTGGCTGCCGTTGGCATTGACCTCTGGCTCGGTGGCAAGACAAAAGAAGAAGGTCTTGGGTGTTAGGGTGTTGTTCTTTGCACAAGCAAGATCTTGCTGTGCGCAACTTCTGTCTGTGCTATCTGACTTAAAGGCAGAGGAGTGACATCTGGAACACAGGGGGGATATTGCTTGCCTCACTGCACTGAAGATGTCAGTACGTATTATTGGGTGCAGCGATGGTTTCATGTACAACTGACTGCTGGAAAGCAACACCTCTGGTGGACATGAAACCCACCCCAGAAATCCTGCATCCTCATGTAAAGTCTACTGCTAATTTAGGTTCTTTCTCGTCCTTCAACCTCTTGCCTCCCACAGGGTGGTCCTTGCAAAGTTAAACAACATGTGTGAATGTTCCTTTACCCTGTTTAACAGGGCTGCCCCGAAGCAGGTTACCATAAGTAATTTTGGCCACTCGGAGGCTCTGTCCTACGTCACCTGGAATGTGAATAGTTCACCGTCCATGGATAATGTTTGTACGCTGACTTATTCTCTGTCCTGTTATCGTCCTTGGCAACTCGAAAGGATATTGGGTTGTCATGGTAGCCTAGCCACAAAACGTGTTGGTCACCCAGGCATTGTCTGGCATTGTTGGCCAGTTCCACTGTGCGCAGGTGAGACCATACTGCTTGGCTGTTGCTCCAGGGACCGCTCACCAGGTTATCAATGACAAGTCTGAGTACACAGATTGTGAGATGCATAGGTTTCCCTACATTGATTAGCGGCAGTGGAAGCAAACCAACATGTGGATTGTGTTCTCAGCAGTGGGCTTTGGGAGTTGGCGTGTGCATATGAGAGCATAGGATTCTGCAATGTTCACTGCTGTGTTAGTTGAGTGTAGCCTGCTTCTGAGGAGACGGGTACATCCTCGGTTGCTTGCAGGGGCAGGAGGTCGTGACTTCCCTGGTCCACGTTGCTCTTCCGCAGCCTTTCCCTGGGCAGCCTGGGATAGATGGTCTGTCTTGTGATATCCTGGAGCACCTGCTGGTTGCAACAAGTCCTTCTTGTGGTAATCTTTGACAGGCGGCAGCCTGGGAGGTCTGGTCGTGCACTGGAGTGGGCAAGAGTGATCAGGATGCAATGTCAGGTGGCCGGGACTCTTGTGGTCGGCACTAATGCGGCCCTCTCTTTCGTGTGTTTTGTTGACGGCATGGAACAGGATTTGGTATGGTGGGTAATTGAAAGGCAGTGTCTGGACAGATCTATTTACAAATGGCCTAATCCATGTTCCTGTGAGTCATCAGGTTACTTAAGTCACATTCTAAGTCAGTCTGTTTTCAGCCACACCCCACTGGCTGTTTGGCTCANTGTGAGTCATCAGGTTACTTAAGTCACATTCTAAGTCAGTCTGTTTTCAGCCACACCCCACTGGCTGTTTGGCTCAGGGAAGGAGAGGAGTATTTCCAAAGACTAGGATCCACATCTACCTTCTCAAAAAGCAAGCTATGATAGGATGTCATGTGACTGAGGAGAAAGGAAAAGCTGTGGGAAGCACCTGGTGTTTAATGAGCAGTTGAGCATCATTGCAAATGGCGACCTAGCCCCAGTCAGATGTGACAGGACGCTGCAGCCTACTGGACGACTACTGGCTTCTGGTTACCCCCAACCCACAAACTAACTGCGGTATGCGAGCACTCTCCGCTGAGAACACGGATACATGCACTGTTCATGTAGCTGTGACGCTAATGCTCACAAGTTCTTCTCTCAACCTTGACTAAGAGATGCGATACCATCACAAGGACAGAGCGAGCTGATATTGCTGGACTTGCATNGTTCTTCTCTCAACCTTGACTAAGAGATGCGATACCATCACAAGGACAGAGCGAGCTGATATTGCTGGACTTGCATTTGGGAGGACTTGCGCTTTGAGTCCTGGCCCAACTTCCTATTGCAGGGGTTTTCTGTTCCACATCACAGTGAACGCTGGGGTGGTTTGTTAACGTGTACGGGACACGGCCACATCCTCCCCAGATTCTCGTTGTTTGAGCTGTTCGTTCTCTCTAAAATGACTTTTCTGCAATGAAACATCAAGTAGTACAGGAAATTTTCACAAATAATTCTGAGAAAGCTGAACTTTTTTCAGATGATGGACCTTGTGAAACATGCAAGTCCCCACTCCTTCCTGTGCTTCCCCTTCCAACCCCTCCAAGGTGTGAAAAAAAGGAACTTTCACAGAATCGCTTGTAAATCTGTTATTAATGGCGGAAGTGAGTAAGTCTTTATCGTATTTTATTCCTATATACGGTATACTCTCGAAAATGCTTCGTTACATAACAATCACAAAGTTCGTAAAACCATCACAATGTGTATTGTATTCAAGCCAACATCAGACATTGAATACACACTAAAATACTGGCATTACTAGCGTGTGAAATACTGTGGCAGCATGTGACACGCAAACTGCAGCAGCCTGTGACAAATCTCTGTTGTAACACGACGTTCTTGCCTCAATGACCTGTCACTGTCAAAGATGGTGGAGGCACGTAAATGACAACTGCTCTGGGCTGGTAAAGGAAACTATGGAGCAACAGAAAGTAATAAAGAACAATGTTCAACATTTATAAAAATGCATAAACTGTACTTACCAGTTAACACTGCCCATTTACAACAAAGCCCCAAAGAATAAATATTAAGCTGATCACATGTTTAGGACTTAAGAAAATGTTCTGTTAAATATCTTGCCTTCACTATAACCACACACTAAAGGTACATTTTAGTAATTAGTACTGGAATTGGAAGTGAATGGCACCTGATATTGAAGCAGATGACTAACTTGGATTTGCGTTGCTTGCATCACCATGTGAGTACGAATGTCAAGAGTGTTTAATGCCGGTCTTCTTTTGTGCGAAAATGTAGAATGAAGTATATTAAACTGCGTTACTTCCGATATAATGAGTAACAGTCTTTTTTGCTCTCAAAAAACTTCAATATAGTGTCCTACACAGCAGCAGCCTTACTCCACGTGACATCTGTTTCATCAACACTACTTTCAATTTCGGTGGCGACGCTGGTATTTGTTGCTTCTATGATACCTTGTGTCATAGGTGACATGGAAACTAGGACGTTTTTGTAAACGGACGTTTTTGTAAACGTCCAGCCATTCCATTAAATCCGCTGTGGACCGTTTATTCATGGCGTTTTCTTTCTCACCACATTCACCAATTTTAACAATTTCCCCATATGTTTTGTCTGTGTGCATTGTCTTATCTTCAAACCTTAGGAAGTTGTCATCATCTGTCACATCATCTATTGTTGTTTTTCGTCATATTTTTCACATTGCTTTGTCCAAAGTGTAACTTTTCACAGTGCTCCATGTACGATACATTATATATAGCATCTCTCAAATTGTATTTCTTTGGGAATTCAATTATTTGGCCAGTAACTGCTGCATGAAATCACACTTGTAAAGTATTTTCAAACTCTCCATAATGCACTGATCCACTGGTTGAATAAATCTATACCCAGCACTAGGGCTGAGCCGATACCGGTACCGATATATCGAAACCGGCCGATATCGTAATTATCGGAATTGTGCGCAATTCACGTTTAAATCACAGATATTATAACCGATATTTTGCCCCAAGAATCTAAGATGATGCTGTTTTCAACTTGCCGTAATTGGAGTGCTTTGCTCACTACAGTGAAACCTCGTTGTCGTTTTCCCGTATCAGTCGATTTTTTTGGATGGTCCCAACAAATATAGTATATAAACAATGTTAAAAAAACCTGCATGCTACGACCTTAAATCATTAATTTACCCGCATCCATCTATCAGATATTCTGTCTGAAAACCAAAATATATTTGAACTATTGTTTATCTGTGAAAAAACTAACTTAAAACCGGTACTACCAAAATTCAGTAGCGCCAAGAGCCCGTAAACAGACACTCCCTAACCTGAAATGCTAGTATACACAACTAGTTGTCGTGAAACATTGCAATTGTTAACAACCACTTAATTTATTTTTGATAATTCAATCACTATTTGTTTTTAAATTACTCACGTCCAAAAACAGGTAAAACATAATAATTGCAGGCATTTCTTGGTTTCAAGTCAGCGAACGAATATTCGCGCAAATAAAACACGCATGTTTAATGGTAGTGGTACGGACCAGAACCAGGCATTCATAATGGACGGAACGGATTTGAACTTTACTCTTGTTACACAATGGAAACGTAATAATTTTTAGGTCAGTATGGTAAATAACCATGTAAATTACCAGCATTAAAGGGGAACAGTATGTTTTCACTGATTAATTCTGTTAATATAAATTACACTTGTAACTTTTTTAAAGAGTAATGCAGTGATATCAACTGTCACACAAGTTGGCGAATGTTGTTTATTTTGGCGAAATTTAAAAACATTTTGCGGCAACTGAATTTTTAGCGACGTAAAATATTATTTAAAAAAATCTGATTTTTACATTTCAAACTCAACAATTTTTAGCACGATTCTGTTTTAAATCATTGTTTTTAATAAAGTTAGTTTGATTTTTGCCACTTTTTTACATTCTGCAGAAATTTAGTGAATTTTATGTAAACATTTGGCGGATTTTCGAAATTAAGTGCATTTCAATATTTTATAATACAATACTTATATTAAATGTTTGAGATATGTTTATTCATTCAGTATTTAAGATATGTCCACTGTTCATTACAGGCAATCAACTCAGTATACCCAAGGATGAAAATAATTTTTTTTGAGGTTATGTTTTATTTTTTGAGGAGAGAGGTCCACACGAGTTTTTTCGCATGCTGAGTTTTTTTCAGTAGGTTCCATGAAAAACGAATAATAGAGGTTTCACTATTTGGTTTTATTAAAATAAACACTATTTTTAAATTGGTTTTCATTTAAGTACTCAACTGCCTGTGCATTTTTTTTTTGGNGAAAAACGAATAATAGAGGTTTCACTATTTGGTTTTATTAAAATAAACACTATTTTTAAATTGGTTTTCATTTAAGTACCCAACTGCCTGTGCATTTTTTTTTTGGTTTTGTTGGTTTGTTTGCTGTTGCTGTAGTAACATGACTGTGTTAGGTTAGGGTACGAACGTGGTGAAATTATTTACGTGCGCCAGCAATAAACAAATGATGTGGCTGGAAGGAAAAGTGATTTGTGGAATTTCTTTGTACCGTAAGCAACACGCAAGAATGCAAAACTGTTTACAATAATTGCAAATGTTTGGTTTCGAGAGGCGGTACATCATCAAGGCCCTATAGTACCACAAACTTAAAACGGCACATTGAATGTACGCACCATTTGAAGTGTTATGTTTTTTTTAAGAATTTTATTGCTTAACGACATGCTTTTGAGGTTATTTTTGTCTTATAAATATGCTTAAGTTTAATATGGGGTTCCTAGATTTATATTTATCGTAATAGTTAGACCGATCACTGAAACAATAAAAACGAAGACAATTAGAATTTTATTTAGGTAAATGTTAAAAATTAAGTTTTTATTTTTTGAAACTTGCAATAATGTTATTTTTCCTTGTCAAGGCAGTATTGGTATTGGTATCGGCAATATCGGTAAGTTTGTATAGGCAATATCGGAAAAGGCTCAAAAACCATATGGGCTCACCTCTACCCAGCACAGAACTTCTTGGCCGCTCAATGTCAGCCTATCAGCGATCATTACCGAGCCCTATTGCCACACTATTAATCGTCCATCCGGTCATAATGTGTGCGTCATGAAATCTGATGTGTAGTCATAGAAATAACAATTCAATAAATAGAGGGATATTTGAATGTAGTCGTAAAAAGGCTGGTGGTTGAGAGCGAGACGAGAGGTGAAAGTGTTGCAGACGCACACTCTGGTGTTACTAGGACGGAGGACGAGGTGCTGCCCAGGTTCTCGAGCAACAACTTGTCGGAAGAGACGATAGGGGAGCCGATAATGGAAGTGGTGCTGAGCCCCGGCGACCTGCTGTACTTCCCGCGGGGTACCATCCACCAGGGCCGCACGGTGACCGACCACTCCCTCCACGTCACTCTCTCCTGCTACCAGCGCAACACCTGGGGCGACCTCCTCCAGAAGGTGAGTGCCACTGTGTCTGGTTATGCACCTAGCATCACCAGAAATACTATTCAAAAGTAACATTTTCTCATAGAAAAATTTTTTTTAACACAATGCCTCATAACAGTAATAAATTGTGTGATACAGTTGAACTTTGTTTTTACTAGTAATNCTACCAGCGCAACACCTGGGGCGACCTCCTCCAGAAGGTGAGTGCCACTGTGTCTGGTTATGCACCTAGCATCACAAGAAATACTATTCAAAAGTAACATTTTCTCATAGAAAATTTTTTTTAACACAATGCCTCATAACAGTAATAAATTGTGTGATACAGTTGAACTTTGTTTTTACTATTAATGGGTTGAGACTCAATAAATTAAGTCTAGTTGAGCTAGCAACGATTGACTCATCACTCAAATTGAGTTTTTTCCCAACTGACACTGTTTCATAATTCATAAATTAACTTTTGTGGACAACCAACGATTGAGAGATTGTCACTAGCAAACTCACCCCGACACCATCTTGAGTTCCACTGATCTTCAGGAGCCAAGTATTTATGCCCCAATGACGTAGTCCGTGGGGGCATGTGCACACAACAGTTTATGTATTTACAAAAGTATCGTCTGCCAAGACTGGCTGCGTGCGGTCTCCAAAATTTAGTTGCTGTACACGTTCTCTATATACAATAACTAGCTGACCCGGCGGACTTCGTACCGCCTAACAGTCAATGAATGTCGTGTTAACTTTTAGTTTAGCTTTATTTAGGATTTTATTAACGTCAAATAATATTAATACTCAAAATTTATTAAGTTCAATAGTTTATTAGGATAATATATATAAAGAAAATAAAAAATCAATAAAAGTACAAAAATAAAGTATTTC